>JAUESP010000212.1:0-55456 GCA_030914335.1 Drosophila borborema
ATTTTAAATTAAAATTTTCGCACACTTGAGGAGCAGGAAATAAATTCAACAGCAGCCGCATCGATGCATGTCACGTCCGTCCTCCGTTTGTCTCTCTCTCTCTCTGTCTCTCTTCTCTCTCTCTCTCGTTTGTCTGTTGGATTTTACGTGGAACTGTCAAAAATGCAGGCAAAAGCTGCGCTCAGCCAAAGTCAACAATAACAATGCAACTGCAATGCTAAGTGCCAAGTGAAAATGGATTTTTGTATTTCTTTTTTTTTTTTTTTTTGGGAGTCAACTGTCAAAAGTGACAGCAGCAGCAGCAGCAGCAGCAGCCGTGTTGCCTCTGTGGCACCCACTTTTCAAATTGAAAACTAACTTAGCGGAACCCGAAAGCCAACAAAAATTTTGTTGCCCTCAAAAACGGGGGCAATTGTTGCTGTTGTAGGCGTGTGAAACAAGAAATTGTTGTCGTCTGCTGCTGCTGCTGCTGCTGCTGCTGCTGCTGCTGCTGCTGCTGCTGCTGCTGCTGCCATAACACTAATGAGCATAGATAATTTGTTTCTATTTCTTCTTCTGTCTACAAATTGCGCGCAATTAGAAAACATGGAGCTGGGCCAGCTGGGAAAAGTTAAGTGAGCCAGAGTCAGAAATTGTGGCTAAGGCTCAGGCTGAGGTTGGTTATGGCCCAACAATTGTCAGGCTGTAAGTGAGCTGTTTACAGTTATAGTGAAACCGTTAAAGCTGACGCCACAAAGCCCTGATTTTCCATGTATTTCCATAGTTTTTATTTTTGTTTTTTTTTCTTGTTGGCCAGCACAACAGTAAACCAATGCGCGACCAAAGCACAGCTAAGGGATGCAAACAGAACTCAATTGCTGTCGCTTTTGGCTTTTGGCCCACCCCAGCAGCGCGACGCTGCCAGCCAACAGGAAACGACATAAAAAAAAGAAGGCGCGAAGCAATCGATTTGTGGGCTGAGCCACACACATGAAGCACATAAACTGCCCCCAGCCCGGCCCGGAATCACCCCCTGCTCGACGCGATTCATTAAAAACGCATTAGAAATGACATTAGGACAAATGTAGCCTCGGCGCGCCACTAAAATTACTTAAACAATAAATAAAGCATAAAGCACAAATCGTGTTTGGCTACTTACTGTGCTGATGATAGCTGGGATAGTAGCGTCGATGGTGTCCATTGCTTTCGAGCGCATAGAAGGCACTCATGTCGCTCGTATCCAGTCCGAGGCCGGCGCCAGCGCCGCCTGCACCGCCGCCCAGGGCAGCGCCTACGCTGCTGCCCGCCGAGGAGGCGCCGCTGGACAAACTGTGATGGCTATGGGCCAGGCTGCTGCCGGTGCTGCCCAGGCCATTTGTGTGCGGTGAGCCGCCACCGCCACCACCGCCGCCCCCACCGCCGCCGCCTAAGCGCGGACTGTCATACCAGCTGCGAGCGGCAGCCTCCGCTGTTGAGGTCATATCCATTTCGAGTATAATTTTGAATGTTTTTTCAATAGAACGTGGGCGCGCAAAATTCTACAGAGAAACTCTATCTCTGTGCTGCTCTCACACTCACTCTCTCTCTCTCTCTCTCTCCTCCCTCGATCTCTGTCGATTGATTATTTGCCTTTTGAATAAGCTTTGACGCTTTCAACACATGTTTATGCGCGCGTTTTGCAGCACTGCATTAGCTGTAAATGATTTGATTTTTTAGTTAAAAAGAAGAACTTTATTGTCTCTGGCTGCGATTCGAACGGTAGCTCTTGGGCGCCTTATCAGCTTCACACCTGCCTATTGCTTATCAGACAAGAAACGAAAGAAAAAAAAATTTGTATTTTATTTTCAATTTCTTTTATAGCGCGCGTACAGTTGGCACTTAGCCTCGGCCCAAGTTGATTTATAATATGCGCGGTAGCCTAAGCTATTATAATTATTACCTATACTTCTATAATACCTATATACATGTATGTGTGTGTGTGTGTGTGCTGCGATTAGAGTTTTTCTAATTTTCCATATGCGTAGCTAGAGTGTGGGAAAAAGGGGGCTTCGATTGCATTCTATGATGGATGCCTGTGACAAAGCAAAGTAAAGGCAAAGCAAAAAAAGGCTTCTATAGACAGAGTTCTCCCTGGGGTTCTAATAGACATGTCGCAGGCATTCCAAACAGTTTGCCTTTGCCTTGTTTTGGCCATTGTTCTGCATTGTTTGCACTGTTTAGAGTGCAGCCTCTCTAATAGACTCAAAACAATGTCAAATCATGTCGTTTGTATTGTTCGCTTGAAATAATGCTGTGGCTGGTATGCAGCTCAAGCAAAAAGAATAAAGTTGATTGGCTGGTATCAATCTAGCTATAAGCTAATCTATATATAATTGAATATATATATAGATATAAGTTTATATAATATATATAGCACACATTTGTATATATATAAACTAGCTTCACTTCAGCTATCCCATAGCCATATCAAGCCAAAGCAAGACAACAAATTCCAGCTATAGCTAGCATAGCTAGCTTAAATACTATTAACATATTAATCACTTTGCACATACATATAAACAAATACTTATATCTAAATATAAACTTATACATGGCATATCCATCAATATATATCCAATGTATTTAACGATCTAACTGTGATAGCTCAATATACATAACGCTTCATATATATGCATAGCTTTAACTATTTTTATATCTTTCAATTATCATATGATACAAGTAGTATTTTCTTGAGCAGCATTTTCAAATAAAATTTACCATAAATTTCTTTTAACACTATAACAGATAAGAGTTTCTATAAATATATATAAATATATATAGAAGAAATTCTGAAATTGATTTGTCATGCATATTCAATGTTTCTGACACACAGTAAACAAAAGATAAGGGCCATAAAATTCTATCTGACAATGTACAGATATTTTTAGAGTTGGATGTCTGGCAAACGCTAACTGTAACAATAGTTGGCCAAACTGAGCTGCATACCTAGCCTGACTGCATTGTGGCGCTACAATTGTATCCTGCCGACAACTTGTTGTGTGGGCGTTTGACGCCGACGGCAACGGCAACGGCAACGGCAACGCGGTAAAGGTGTGTGAGCCAGCGATGCCTGGTGACTTCACCTGGCCACGTACAATTAGCGCTAAACATGCGGTTGCTATCCTACGCTCGACTAGGCCCAATTAGATGTTAGTTCTGCATTTTGAGCAGCAGCAGCAATAGAAGCAGCAGCAACTATTATCAATGTTTAGCTATTTCTTATGGCTACGTTTGCTTAGACAGGTAGCCGCGCCGAGCAGCAGCAGCAGAAGATAGAAAATTATTGAAAATGGAATGTATACAATTTTTGTGAAGAATTCTCTTATCAGACATTCTATGTATGGCCCGTAGTATCTATCTGTTGGTTGTATCTCTTCATGTATGTGCATTCAATTCTTGCCAGATTTTATCAATAATTTTTTGTGTGTGTGTTTTTTTTTTTTCAACTACTTTTTCTGTTTGTATTGGCTGTTGTTGTTGTTGGCATTGCTGTTGTTTGTTTTGGTTTCAACCAAAAAAATTATTATTAATAAAAAAGGCAACAGCAGCAGTTGATGTTGTTGTTGTTGCTGTTGCTGTTGCTGTTGTCTCAAGACCTGTCCAGGTTGCTGTTGTTGATTCTCAGATGCCTATCGCACAATTGACAATTGCGCTACAAACAACCAGCCAAATGATGATAAGGCAACATAACTTTCGACTATAAACACTGTGCACTGTATATATACATACATACATATATACATGTAAATATATTTATATGTTTATATATATACATATATATATGTTTGAGTCTTTGATTTCGATTGTTTAAAGTTTGACTGGGCCACGCAACTCAGTCAATTTATCAGAGGCAGCGATAGCTGCACTCATTCGTTCTTGTTGTTGTTGTTGTAGTTGATTTGGGGAAAACACTTTTCATTAAAATGTTGAGAATTGATAGCAATAAATTGATAAGCAAACTGTCAAATATTTTGTACCCCAGCCCAATCATTGACCATGAGTAAGACGGGGCAATGCGTGTTTATGTTATATATTTGGTATATTATTTCATATTCCTTAAGTTTAGATTCTCATGTTTCGCCTATTGCTGCTGATAAGCCGCTGCTACGTTCAAATCGCAATGGATTGCCCGGTTTGTTTTTTATTTGTTTTCAACACTTTTCTTTGCATTAGTGGATGCATAAGATTTTCATAATTTTCTTACATTTTTGCACACACTTTGTTAGTCACACATTTGTTTTGTTTATGTTTTCTTGTTGTTGTTGTTTGTTTTGCTTGACTTGGAAACACTTGGAGATTTGTTTTGCGCGCTTTTGCCGACGCGTTTTTGCAGCTTGGCTTTGGGTTGTCGTTGCCGCTGTTTATTGATGTAGGGAATTGTTGTTGTCGTTGTCGAGTAGTTGTTCGAGTAGTTGCTGTTATTGCTAATGCAAACGCGACGCTAACGTATACGTAATACGTAGAGCGTGTGAGCACACGAAAAACGAAACGAAACGAATCGGAGCGAACGGGCGAACGAGGCACGAGCAAACACTTCAACGGCCGCAGACCAACTGAACCCACGAGCGCAAAACAGGAAAGCCAGCGGCAGAGACACGCGCTGCGTTTGTGTGCTGGTGTTGGTGTGTGTGCGTGCGCGTGTATATGTGTGTGCGCTCGCGTGTGAGTTTGTGTGCGTGCGTGTGTGTGTGTATGAAACTCGTCTGACGAGGGCCGGGCTTTGGCATTTGGCACATACAAGATGGTCGCGGCAGCAAGCGGCCTGGCTGTGTGTCAAAGTGAGATGGCTATAGTATCAATGGCAATATGCTTGTCACTGTTTGGCCTGCATGCGGGGCGTGTTTTTTGTTTGTTATGCACGCGGGCAGGTAAACCGGTTTGTGTTTCGTTTCGCTTGGCTGTTGTTGTTGCTGTTTGTGTTGTTGTTATTGTTGTTGCAGTTGCATGTTTGTTTGCTTGTAGGGTTTGTCGTCGTCGTCGTCGCTGTCGTTGTCGCTGTCGTTGTCGTTGTCGTTGTTATTGTTGTCGTTGCTGCTGCTGCTGCGACTCGTCATGCTCGAGTGCATCGTTCAATAATCTCTCTGTGGCACGCCTCTCTGCGCTCTGCGCTCTGCACTTGGCACGGTGCTTCAACGTCGACTCGCTCATGCGCCAGGTGAGGCTTCGGCTCTAGCTCTGGCTCTGGCTCCGGTCCAGCTCCGGCTTTGGCTTTGCTTTTGCTTTGCCTGTCTGTCGATGCGCTCTTTCTCTCTCTCTCGGCTCTCGGGTCTCAGGCACTGCCTCTCACTCTGTTTTTTTTTGCGGCAGAGCGTTTCGGCCACTGCTTTCTGCTTTCTGCCTTTGCCTTTTACCATTGCCATTGCCTGGCTGTCAAACAGTGACAACAATCATCGATCGTTCCGTTTGTGATTATGTGGTTTATTTATGGGCTTTAACATGTGTGCAGATTTGTCTGCCGATTTTGAGTTATGCATACGAGTCGCACAGTTTCTGTCTGACTGTAGGTGTTTCCCTCCCTCTTGCTCTCTCACTCGTTCTACTTCTGCCTATAGTGTGTCTCTCTCTCTCAGCCTTGTTATCGTTCTGTTTTGTGTGTTGATGTTTTTGTCGCACATAAAACTAAATTTGCATAAATTAGCAGCTGGAAATCAGCTAAACACACAGTATGCCGCTATGCTTAACATATAACTGTCCAGACATACACACACATACGCACACTAGATAGAAATTATTAATATCGAGCTCATATTTTTTGTGGTTGAACAACTTGGCAAGTTGGCTGCCGTCTTCAACTTTGGAGTTTGTGTTGCCTCAGTACAGCTGCTGCGCATAAACAGCAAACACACACATACACACACACACACGCTCACACTCAGCCAGACAAAGGTAGAAATATGTATGTGCTTGTATAGGAAGCGCTGCTACGTGAGCTGTTTTTTTTTAGAGGGGGATCCAAAAGGTGGGGGCTCCATTCCGCATTGATTTTCGCTTTAAAAAGTTTTTAATTTTTTTTTTTTTTTCATTTCTGCTCTCGAAACTTTTTGGCAAAAGGGTTAAATGCTGCGATTGTTGTTGCTTGCACCTGAAATCGAGCGCAAAAGTAGCGCAAAGACTTTTCGCAAGTGCCTGCCAGCCTGCCAGCCTGCCTGACTGCCAGGATGCTGTGCCGCACAGCTGGACCAACTTTCCCAGGCCCGAGCCCCGCCGAAAAAACATATTTTGAAACATTGCATACTCATTTCATAAGTTCATGCAACTGAGATAGAAATCTGAGCGGTTCGCCTCCTCTTTATGCCTGCGAGCAGTCAAATTTGTGTCAAGCGATTGCAATATCAAGACTTTAACTCGATCTGAGATATGTGCAGAGGAGCAGCACATATAGGCGCCTTCACAGCGGAACTAATACGTATCGAAAGATTAATTATTGCAGCTCTATCTGCCAATTGCCTTCATGGATAACCAATATGAATATGAAGCTCGATAAGATTAGATTCGCAATTATAGTAAAGTCTTTGGCAAAGGCGAACTCTTATCTATAAGAAGCAGATATCAATAGTAACTAAAGACACTGCGTGTCTGACTGCATGATTGTCAAATGAAATTTTTAGGAAATGCCAAAAAATCAAAAACAGATAACTGCAAATCTTGACTGATAATCGAAATCTGTATAGTGAATTCAATTGTCCAAGAGTTTCGCTAGCTCTGATGATTAATGGTGAATGAAAACAGATTGATTTTTCAAGTGGTTCCCTATGGAGTAGTCATAGCTATACAAGTGGGTGTGCACTCGTGGGGAGTGCACGACTAGCAGATATCTGAAATCCTAAGTAGAGCGGTTTCTATGCTTCTGGAATGGAATTGCCTGCATGGCTATGGTAAATATATTGCAGAATTGATTTCTTCTAGATAGTCTCATCATATTTATTACAAGAAACAACAACGTATCTTTTAAATCTCTTGATTTCATGCTATTAAAGCTATAATTTGAAATGAAGCTGAAGTTATCGATTGTTATCGATAACAGAGAAATTGGAGCAAGGATATTGAAAATAAATCTTAAGCACGTTTAGAGTATGTTATACAGGAATATAAATTTCAAGTCTCTAGCTATTGTGATTTACTAGATCTCTCCGTTCACACGGATGGACTGATAAAAGGACGGACAAGACGGAGATGAACGAAAACATGGACGGATAGATGGACGAACGGACAGACAGAAGGATGGGCGGAAAGACGAAAAGAACGATCAAAGTATATATAGACATGACTATATCTACTAAGCTCATTGTTTGATTAAGAATATGCTTAAAATAAACTTAAAGAGTCTTTCACGCCTTCTTCCGCCATTTCCATATATTTAAAATAAAATTATTATAGCCAAGTTCAATACTTTTCCAGCTATATCCATATATAAAATTAATTATATTGAAAATATGAGCAAGTCTTTAGCTATTTATAAATTTAATCAAATAACAATTCATTACATTTAATCGGAGCTGAAGTTCAGCTTAATTTAATTTAAATAAATTCAATAAAAGAAAGAACTGGAAATCTTGTAAAAGAAACAAAAACAAACAACAATCATAATTCAGCTCGTTTCAAGTTAATTGAACTTAATTGTTCTTTATTGTTTGGAAAACTTGTTTGCATTTAACAGATTGCAGATAGGCTAAGGAGACAAACTAACTGGATTTCTGTCGATCTCTACGTGTACTTAGCTTAACGGTTATTTAGCATGTTTTTTATTCAGTTTTTTTGTTTTTTGTGTGTGTAATTTTCTCCGACTTTCTTTTGATTTGCGCGCACTCTACGCAGAAATCACGAAGCATATAAATAGCGCTCGACCTGTAAGGCTATGGCACCCTTGATCACACACACACACACACAGCACACTACGCACACTCACATACACTTGCATAGTGGAAAAGTACTTCTAATGCATATTTTTCCAGCACGTGCGCAGCTTTTCCGTTGTCCAAAAGTCGCCAGAGCGAGTCAACGCAGAGACAAGGCCAGAGACAGAGACATGGCCCGAAGCCCCCCACCCACCACAACATCGCCATCACATTCCCAATAGCGTAAGCCATGTGCAGCGCAGCGTATGGAGTTACCCAGCCCCAGCCCAGCTTTTTTAAACAAACAACACTCGCTGCCCCCGCTCCCGCTCCCGTCCCCACCCTCCCCTTCACGTTGCTTGCATTGGACTGAAGCCGACGCACGTTGCGTGTAATTTTGATTTTAATCGCATAAAAATGTTTTGTTTATATGTATAATTTAGTTTTAACAATTTATGTTAACCTTTTGTTACCATTTTTAATTTGCCGACTCTTGATGTTGTTGTAGCTCATAAGCAGCAACAATTAAATGCGCCATAAAATTGGTTTAAATACGCGCTCGCCATTTAAATGTATCTATGCGTATGTATGTATCTGTGTATCTATACATCTGCTATGTATGTCTGTATAGATAGTTGTATTATAAATGTACGCTGCGCGACATATAGACAGTTATTATTATTGTTATAATCATTGCCATGCGATAGAAATCAGCGACAGCATTTTTACAGCATTTAAACAAAGCATAAATTCTGATTTAGCTCCAAAACTGTCGCAGCATCTGCCTCAGTCTCTCTCTCTGTTTGCATTCCACATGCTGACCGAAAAAAAATCATAAAAACTACAAATAATATCAACAAATAAAATGCTATTTAAATTGCCAGACGTAATTGCAAATCTCTCTCTTGTCTCTGGTGCCTCCCCCAATTAGCCCCAAACAGCGCTCCACATATATATTGAGGCCATAAATATGCATGCCACGTTCGCGCTGCGATCCATAGCTGAGCTGGACTGGACTAACTTTTTTTTGTCGAATCTTTGTGTTTTCTTTCGCTGATACATTAAGATAAATAATGGATAGTTCTAAAGAGCTTACATATGCGATACACTGGAATGCGCTTGATAACATACTTATACCCATAGATAGCAAATGCTTAAGATAATTATGAACAATAGAGAACTGGAACTAGCAAAAAATGCGATTATAAAGATATGAAATAAAGACAAAATTGTTGATTCAAGAAAGTTAATTATAGTCAAGTATAGTTAATATTTTATCTTAATTTGAATGTGTTTCCATAGAAATGTTAAATTATCATTGAATTGGGTTAAATGTTTGTTGCCTTTAATCTTATCTTAGCCTTTGGCCAAGGTCGTTTCACTGTACTTTTAACCAAATAGATCAATTTCTATGTAAGTTATATATTTACTTAATCATCGCGATAAAGCTGTCAACGCAGCTGGTCATCATGAATTTCTCTATCAATTTATATAGTTTATAAAACACAGATATTATATCACACATATAGCCATGAGGCGATAGCTTAAGGCCGTCATTTATTTTATTTATAAATATTAGCTATATTAACTGAACTGCTATTTTGTTGTATGAATGATATGATATGATGTGATATGAGATATAAACTATATTATGGAAACTTTTGTATTTTTTTTTAGATAAATCTCTTGACATGTAATATAAAAGCATGATAAAGCATAAAAACCCTTAAAGCAAATGAAGAGTTTTTTTTTTTTTCAATATCTTTTTCTATTAGCTAATTTTTTTATTTTATTTATTTTTTTCTTAAATGAAATTTTCAAAATGCAGGCAAATTAATATGTTGTTAAAACTCTATCAATTTATTTTGTTTTATAGCTAATTCCAACTTTTGGCAGATTGAGAAAGTAAAAGTTAAGTTGAACATAAACTTTATATATGTATATTTCTTATGCTGCGTATACTTACACTAGAAAATCTTCACTCTCATCCATACTTCATTGTCTCATTTCATATACATTCTTACACCTAGCTCACATCACTAAATTTCCTTGTCAACTTCCAATCGTTCAATGAAACCCAAATCCATTCTCAAAAAGCGGGAAAAAGGAAATAAATTGTAGCTCGATTGAGACAGCGAAGTGAATTGGACAACGAATGTGAAGGCTCTATTATTAAATTTTAGATTAAAAGCATAGCGCTCAAATAAAACTATTATAACTATCCGTGTCACTTCTCTCATTCTTTTGAGAAAATAACTCTTATTCTCTTATTCTGAGCAGAAGAATTATTTTTGTTCCGTTCTGTCTTCGTCTGAGAGTTTGTTTTGGCATTGTATGAATGATATTGCTCGTGAGAGTGTGTTAGGCAGACAAGCATAATCGTTTAATCGTTAAACTCTTAATTTAACAATAGCAATTAACAATTTTATACAGCTAAACAAAATGATTCAATCATTAATTCATTCTTAGCCATCTGGGCACGTGTGCAGCATACTTAGCAAGTAAGTACGAAAATTTCATTGTATATATAGTATTTAGTTTAGTTTTGATTAGTATCTAAAACGAGACTTTAGCTTCTTATCTCTGGAATTTATATTTTTAACAAGTTTCATATCACATTCAAATCAATTTTACATTTGAAGCCAATACGAATCTATATCATAATAATCTTCACATTGTGTCGAATCATCAATAGACACGTGCATCATCACCCTTGGCAATAATCAGCAAACATTTTGTTTAACTCTGCTGTTGATTTGGTTGCAAATACATATGCATACATATATATGTATGTGTACATATAGATACATATATAATTTAATAACTATAACAACAAACAAATGCAATTGCAATATACGACGAGGCAGTTCATATGTCATGTGCCACTTTTGTAACTGCACTGCAGTTGCCTAGCTCTCCCTTCCCCCCTCTCTCTCTCTCTCTCTCTCTCTCTCTCTCTCTCTCTCTCTCTCACTATTTTATCTTGCTCATTCTCTAGTTTAGTTGGTCCAGTTCGGGCCACGCTCTAATTTCATAAAAACTGGCTGGCAGCCATTGCAACAACAACAACAACAAGGAGCGCGAATGCATGGCTGCCAACCTGCAACGACTAGAGCGAAATGGGGATTGGGGTAGCGGTAGAGGAGTAGGGGTAGCAGTTGCCTTCTCTAAAACCGCAATGGGTGTAAATTTCATGGGCGGCATGGCTGAGCCTGGCGGCACATCCTGTGCAGCTCGTAAGCACCTCATGCGCCAGGCTATAAATGTAAATTGCCTAAATGTGCAAAAGCTCGAGCATAGACCATACGTTGCCCGCACACTGACACCGGTAGGGGGCCCAGGGGAGGAGAGGGGACATGGTGGGGGTTAGACTGTAGTTGGGCACGGCTCGTAAATGAAATCAGTTGGTGCGCGAATCCTGCATGGGTCAATTATGCAAATGTTCAAAAGGCTCGTTCTCGACCTCGTCTAGGCACACACACAGACACATGTGAACATTGCCATGCATGCAGTTGCTGCACATGCACATGGCCATTGCATGTCCTGTCCAAAACATGGACACACATGTGCGGCATGGCGAAAGTGATTTGTTGTTTGGCAGCGCAAATCTGTTTTCATATTAAGTATTTTAGCGCAAATTAAGTTGAAAATGGGCAGACGAAACAAGCGATCCAGACATTTTTAATGCTCTAGCTCAGCGCGCAGTGCCAGCCCAGCCAAAACTGTTCAACTATCCAGCGTCCAACAACTTTCACTTTAGCACCGCCCGCCCAGTGCTTTCCATTTCGCAGTTGAGGCTGTCTGTCGCATTAGCCAGCCAAACAAATGCCCGGGCACGTATGCAAAGCATGACGCACAGGACAGACAGCTAAACAGACAAGGCCAGTGGTGGAGCGCACAGATGCAGCCACAGGAGGGGATAGGTAGTTTTTTTTTAGCGCAAACCTCTTCTGCTAAATATGTATCTATATATCTGCTATATAGTATGTATATATTTACGTGCATCAGGAGCGGATTAGCAGTTGACTAGGAAAATTATGTGAAAGGTAAATAATTTAATATTGGGATAGATGAATGTTAAACAAATTATTAAAATAATAAAATTTAGCTCTAAACTAGCTCTGAAAATATTATTTAATCTAAGAAATAATATGTATTAAATGAATGATTTTGACTTGGGATGCAAATATCTAAGTCAATATTGCATAAAACAATTTTTGTAAAATGTAAATCCATTTAATATGAGTTCATTAATTTAAATACATATATAATAGAAAATAAAATATTCAATATGTAAGAAATAAATCAACACAAAACAAATATCGCTCAATAATAACAGTGTACACATATTTTGGCACACTCACAATCTATGCAACTTAACTTCAATTTTATTAATATATTAAATGCTTGCAGTACCAAGCACAACCAACACAGTATTAGAAATTTATCAGAGCTCGCACAAAGCCAAGTCTAAGAAAAGTCACCCTCACACAAGCTTTGAGAGTAAATAAACCCCACAGTAACACATTCTAACTGTTCTTAACGAATTGGCTTCCACTCAAAGAGCAACGATCTGTGCTTGTGTTTTTTCTACGATCTTCATGCATGTGCGTGCATGTGCGTGCGTGTATGTGCATGTATGTGCTTGCATATGTGAATTTGAAGTCGCTGCGCATTGCCTTTTGAGATCTCCACCTCCGCGAGTAGTCACAGTGTGCGACTGTCTAGCGTATTACGAGCGTAATAATCTTCCTTAAAGGAAGATAACGGGAATTGTTCAAGGCAAAATTTTCAGACTAAGAGAGAAAAGGAACAAACATAATTCTCCTGCTCAGAATGTTATTGCTTCCTGAAAAGAGTGAAAGAAGTTAGTCGGATATTTATTATTTGCGATCCATAGATATGCATCTAGCAGGATCGTTGAATCATGAAATTTTTAAAAGATATCTAGATATTTAGATTTGCAAACATTTAATGGACATTCTGTACTTCTACTTAGGTAAATTTTAATAAAATTTTAATTTTTTTTAAATATATACCGTATGAATCATACTCATTAGTCATAAAAAAGTTAAAAAAGAAAAGCAATAACAAATGACTTTGAGCTTTGCCAAGCTACCAATTATTATTATGAGTTAGTCTATGACTAGCTTAGCGCTAATAATTGTGTAATTAATAAATGTTTATTATTTTTCATTAAACATGTTAAGCATTCAATGAAATGATTCATTCATTCATTGGTTTCCGAGTTAGCGTAAAAACTCTTCTATTTTTACTTCACTCCAAGTTATATAGCGACTGATATAGCACGATTGACAGCTACGTACGTGCAATCGGGCATATACGATAGTTTTTCTATAGCCAAGTGCTTAATCGCTGCCTCACGCCGACCCTGGTTGCGCTGGGGGCGGGAGGAGGCTCCCTGGAGGGTCTAGAGTAACAAGGTTCATTGTTTGCGCACAGTCTGTGCAAAAGTTTTTGCCAATTCATGAGGCGTTGCAGTTAGTTCAGCGTCTATACAATACGCTTTGGCAAATAGCGGACAGTCTGCCATTCATATGCATGCGAGTTTTCCGCTTTTCCGGCTGGCAAACGTAACGAGCTACGTGCTACACACACGGCAGACGGGCACGGACAGACAGGACATGAAGTCAGACGAGGGTGGAGAGTGAATGTTCGGCTACTTCCTACTGCCGCTGCTGCCTCTGCTGCTGCTCCTGCTGAAAGCTTGGCTAAGCACCTGAGCAAACTTATTGTTGGACTGCGCATTGTTTGCCAGCGACGCCGGTGTGTCGAAATGAAACCAAAAACCGAATACGTCAAGGTTAACAGGACAGGCTAGGCTGGCGTCCCCGCTGACCGGCCACGCGGCGGCTAAATAACGAGGTGTCTGCCAGGATAATTTTACGATTTCCTCTGGCAGTAGCAAAGCGAACAAAGCGAGCAGACCCGTTGCATGCATTTTGGCCAGCCCTTTATGACAAAAGGCAATGCCCATGCGTCCCGTTGCCCATTAAGCAATCTGGCCCTGGCCCTGGCCCTGGCCCAGTGACAAACCGTTCAACACCTCTCTGCATCTCAGCTCTGATGCGACGCTATCTTCAAAAGAGTGCGAGAGATATGAGATGAACAGAATCCAGGCAGATGAGACACACATAATGCGAATCTCTTGCAAATTACTTAAACAACAAAATCTCAACTGATGTTGTTCGAGTTGTTTGTTGTTAAAAGCCGCCGCGTGAGTGAGAGCGAGAGCGAGAGCGAGTGAGATAGATAGTGAGCGAGATGAGACGCGAGCGATAAACGTGAGCGATAGACGATAAGCGATAAGCGCTTACGCATTTCTGAGTGCGAAAGAAGCGATTCGCCGACCAGGCGCACACAGAGGGTAGGCCATATGTGCTAGAGCATGCCTCAACGACAACAGCAACAAGAACAAATGAAATGTGTTTTTTGTATTTTTTTTTTTTTTGTCGAGAGAGTTTTTGCGATTGCGCTGATCAGATAGGCGATCGTGTGCGACGGGGCGTGCGGCAAAAGGGAATGCCAAAAGCGAAAGGGAACAGGCAGCGCGGCAACTGGAACTGGAATGGGAACTGGGAATAGTAAGTGGGTAACAGTGGTATAACAGAAGAACTGAAAACTGGAAACAGGGTAGCCGTATAATTGATGTCATATTGTGTCACACACAAAACAGTATGCAAGATATGCGAGATAGATAGATAGCCAGCCAGATCCTAGAGCCAGAGCCAACTGCGATTTACCTGCCAAAGGCGGCAAACTACATAGGCGCAAAGAAGACGGAGCCGAGGATCTAAACCAAGGGACTACCGTATTGCTTTGCTCAAATTTTTGGCTCTAACTGTTTGGCTGTTTGTTGTAGGCGTAGCTGGCACTCGAGTGATACGTTCATCTGGGCATTGATTACATCAAATGTTGTTTTGTGATTTCTTTTTTTTTTTTTTTCTTTATCGAGAATCCCATTTTGAGTTCTTTGCTGTGGCTATATTTGTGGCTGGGGCTAAGCACGCGTTGCTTGGACGACGGCGCTACTTTAATGGACACTCTGCTTGTTATTCCTATAGATATTGTTGTTGTTCATGTTGTTTGCTGCTGCTGTTGTTGTTGTTTTTCACTTTGAGCATTTACGAGCACTCTGCAGTTGTTGTCGTCGTCTGTTTGGCTTTTATGATAGTCGTTGCGCTGCGCATACAAATGATTTGATTTTGATGTGATTTTTTGGATGCGTGTGCTCCGCTTTGGTCATGATTTGGAGTTACTTCATTTGTCACTTGGCCATTTTAATGCGTTTTCCTGGGAACTCTGGCGGCGTTCGACCACAGCAGCCAAAAAAAAAAAAAAGAAAAAGAAGAAAAAAAGCCAACTCGTCGGCTATTGACTTTGATTTTTATGACTGAACTCATCGCAGCTCCTGACGCGGCCAACGCCTAATTTCACTCGAGTGCTTCGATTCAGCACTTTCTTTAACCGTTTTAATGATTCGACTGCAGATTGTCAGCGCAGGTTTTGTTATTGTCTTTGGCATTGGACTGTTGGACTGTTTGGCTTTTGTTACGGACCTGTTAATGAGTTCATTTTAAGTAGTCCACATTTGGCCATTGGCTATTGGACGTTCTAATTTGGTTCGATTTGTATCTGAGCGCGCTGTTTAAGTGCCTTTTAGCTGTGATTAGTTTTAATGACTCGTTTTTCGTTAACTACTCAAAACTATTGGGGTTTATGTTGGAGACCCAACTCCCTCCCTTTCCTCCCGAGATAACGCAAGGGAGCGTAATTAATTGCTTTTACTCAACGAACGAATAGAATGCACCACTCGACGCTGTCATTTAAATTAAATTGCGTTTTTAATGAGACCGACTAGTCAAACAAACAGAAATGCGAGCACATTCCGGCAACATGTGTTAGCCACATTGATATATGTTGGCCAAAAAGCCGTTGGCACCTAATAAGCCAGTTTTTGACAGCAGTTGGCAACATGTTTCAATGAAGCAATTAACGCGTTGCGCTCAGCCACAAACACGACAACAACAACAACAACAACAACAACACAACAACAAAAACTACATCCACAAGCGACCACAAAAAAGCTGTGAAAATTGCCAGCAAATGAATTGAACCAAACATTTGCGGAAGGACATCAAAAAGTAAACATAACACAATTTACATACGGCTATATGTATGTGTGAGTGAGCGTATGTATATACTATACATGTGAATGTGTGTGTGTGTGTGCGCCTAAAAGGCTGCAGCTGCCGACGTTTGGCCCGCATAAAGCAGACGCAGCGCTTATCGCAGATGCAAATAGCAAAAAGTGCGACAAACACAGCGTGCACACATGTATATATATGTGGTGTGTGTGTGTGTGTGCCGCCTGCTTTAGGGCAGCTAATGGAGACAAAAGACGTCACACAACACAGCGCAAGCCAATGCAATATTTTTGACGTTCACTGAACTTTGCATAGAAATTATGCAAGCCGCCATCTCTCTCGCTCTCACTTGGCACGCTCTTGCGCTCTCCTTACAGCGCCTCTGTGTGTGTGTGTGACAGCTGTGTGACCAAAATTATAGCAGAAAACTGCATCTAACAATAAAAGCGAAACGAGCCACAGTCAAGACAAAGTTTTCCTGGCTGCTGCCGTTGCTACTGCTGCTGCTGCTGTTGCTGCTGTTGCTGCTGTTGCTGCTGTCGCTAAATGTACCAATTTTAATTTCTTGCCATCGACAACAACGAACATCTGCAGCGTCGCACAGCATAGATGTTCGGCACATTGCGCATGCCCGCGGCCAATGAGAGCGCGTCTGGCAAACGCCGCCCAAATCAAAAATGGCGAGTTTAAAACAGAGAGCACATGCCGCCACAGCTAGAGCTGTCTCGCTCTGGCGCACGCCAGACCAGGTAAGCGCAGGCCTGTCGCCACGGCAAGCAGTGCATGGCCAAGCAGTGCATATGGCATTGCTCTGGCTGATGTGACGAGCACTTTTGGTTATTTTTGCCGGTCATCTCATCCAGCTCATCATCCAAATCCAACGAACGTTGTTGCTGCTGCTGCTGCTGCTGCTCTTGTTATTGTTGTTGTGATTGCTGATGCTGGTGCAATCCTTTGGTATTTGATTTCAATTTCAATTGTGGCGCATCCTTTGACGTCGCCATTTTGTTTGTTATCAACAACGAGCGCTGTCGCTTTTGTTTTCCATGATAATTGCATTTGTGTATTGATGCTCTCTACTGCCTTTGCCTCTCGCCCACTCCTTCTTTGAGTTTTATCAATTTTTACTGATTTCTTGTTGGCATTTGCTTTACTTCCTTTTTTTGCTGCCAGATTTCTGTGAGCTTCTGCTCGACATAGCGTGCAGCGCATGCAGATTAACTTTTCACCTGTGCGCGAGCTGAAAGGTTGTAGGAACGATGGCAGGAGCAGGAGGCAGGAGACACAGCAATCAGCCAGAGAGTTGTCGTTGCCAGCCGCCAGTCATCCCGTTGGGTGTGTGTTGTTGCTCGTTTTGATTGAATTGCTGTTTTTTTTAAGCCGCTGCTGTGGCTTTTTATTATTTTGCTGCTCATTCACAGTCAACAAAAACAATGGGAAAATTTTAATGAAAATTGCCGCTTGACTTCATTCGAACAGTTGCTCAGTTCGATAAAAGCTGCGTTTGCCCATTTTCATAATAATTTGCTTAATTTGCAACAATTGCTCGGGCAAGTGGACGCGGCCTGGGCGATTTGATTTTTGGCAACAGATTAAGGCCAATGCCCATAACACCCTCCACAGATATGATACCAGCCAACAACACAGCAACCACCGCTTGCAACCCTAAAAATAGAAATACAGCACCAGCAGCAGCAGGAGTTGTCGTAGCAGCAGCAGCAGCAGCAGCAGCAGCAGCCGCAATCCCAGTCATATCATTTTGATCGCAACGTTTCTATTAAATTACCAAAAGCTGTCGCTCGTTCAAATGCCACAAAACCAGAGGACCCGAATAACTCTTGAGGATTTCAACCGTCCACAAATAAGTGTTTCACATGGAGTTTTATAAATAAACTCTCAAAATAACTCTTTCAGCATGTGCTTGGGAAAACCCCTTTTACTCAGTGAGAAACAGAAAAACTGTGGGTTTTTCTGCTGTCCTCAGTGTGATATTTTATTGCCTTGCTCAAAAAAAATAAACCTTTTTTTTTGTGTGCTGCTGCTGCGTAGATCAATGACGCAGTTGCTTTTGTTTTTTTTTTTTCCTAACTGTTGCGCTGCGTTGCACTATGGGAGAAAATGCCGATTTAGCGGCATAAACTCAAAATTTAAATATATGGACTTGAAATTTTGCAATATGCTTAGATTATTTTTTAGAATTTTGGATTTTCTTGTTTTGGAAATTTGAATGGGAAGTCATATACTTAGTCTTTTCCAAATGGAACTACGAAATAAATAAAAAATATAGCAAAATATTGTTGGACTTTATGCCGCTAAATCGGTGTTTGCGCCCATAGTGCATTGGTCAGCGATGCACTTTGTTTTGCCAAAACAAAAAAACAGTTTTTTTCTGTATGTGTTGTTGCTGCGTTGATCAATGACGCAGTTAGTTTGTTTTTGTGTGTTGTGTGTTTTTTTTTCCATCTGTTGCTGCTGCGTTGCACTATGGGAGCAAATGTCGATTTAGCGGCATAAAGTCCAAAATTAAATATATGGACTTGAAATTTGACAAATATGCTTTCATTACTTTTTTAGAATTTTGGATTTTCTTGTTTGGAAATTTGAATGGGAAGTCATATACTTAGTCTTTTCCAAATGGAACTACGAAAATAAATAAGAAAATATAGCAAAATATTGTTGGACTTTATGCCGCTAAATCGGTGTTTGCGCCCATAGTGCATTGGTCAGCGATGCACTTTGTTTTTGCCAAAAACAAAAAAACCGTTTTTTTTCTGTATGTGTTGTTGCTGCGTTGATCAATGACGCAGTTTGTTTTTGTGTGTGTGTGTTTTTTTTTTCCATCTGTTGCTGCTGCGTTGCACTATGGGAGCAAATGTCGATTTAGCGGCATAAAGTCCAAAATTAAAATATGGACTTGAAATTTGACAAATATGCTTTCATTACTTTTTAGAATTTTGGATTTTCTTGTTTTGGAAATTTGAATGGGAAGAGATATTGTTAGACATTTCTAAAAAGGAACTAAGAAGGTAAATAAAATAATTTTGCACTTTATGCCACTAAATCGACATTTGCGCCCATAGTGCATTGGTCAGCGATGCACTTTGTTTTTGCCAAAAAAAAAAAAAAAAAAAACAACTTTTTTTCTGTATGTGCTCCGTTGGTGTGTATGCGAGGGTTGTTTTCGCGGAGCAGGTCAATTACGATCTATAATTCGATGTGTGCGTTTGTCAACAAAATTTGATAGCAATGTGCAGCTGAAATTGCTCTATTGACTGTCAGTCGAACGGGCATTTTCGACATATAGCGAAAGGCGAAGTAATTTGAACTGCGATAATATTAACTCCTTATTATTAATTAAGCTAAATTCATAATGCAGATTTAATATAAAAATAAAATATTTAAGTAAAAATACAAATATGAACTGTTTTTTATTAATTTGGCCAAATAACCCATGATACAAATCTAAATATAATAAAACAATTAAGAAAAGTCCAGACTTCTTGATCATGCGATCCCCCCACCCTTTGCTAACTTGTTATTGCCAGATTTCTTCTCTTCTGTATATGCAAAACAAAAATACATGCAACTACACGCACACACACACACACACACCCATTGATATACAATATACATTAACACAGGCAGACATACAGTTAGACAGACAGAGGGACAGACACGCAACACAGACATACATACATATAAAGGGTCACACAAACAGAGCGACACACAGACAGACACCCAGTTATAGAGACAGACAGACGGACAGACAGATAGACACACAGACAGACACAGACAGATAGACCACAGACAGACACACTTATAGAGACAGACAGAGGGACAGAGAGATAGACACACAGACAGACACAGACAGATAGACACACAGACAGACACAAAGTTATAGACACGCAGGCAGACACACATAATGACAGACAGACAGTGTGACAGACGGACGGACAGACAGACATGGCTATATCAACTTTTTTTTCTGCTGATCAAGAATATATATACTATATAGTGTCATCCACGCCTCCTTCGGCCTGTTATATACATATATCGACTCTGCTCGTCGCCCTGATCAAGAATATATATAATTTATATGGTCATATACGCCCCATTCTGCCTGTTAATTACATTTATCAAAACCATAATAGTTTGATTTCTTATTTTCAATCAGGTTATAATTAAAGCAAACACCAAGCAAACACATCGCAAACACAAACAAACACACAAAGCAAAAACATATACAAAGTTTTATAAATGAGGATTTTAGAAATAAGTCACAAAATAACTCTTTGTGTGAAAGAGTAAAAGTATTACTCGCAAAATAACTCTTTTAAAAGAGGAATTGCCTGAATTCCTCCATGCCAAACACTCAGAGTAGGAGTGATAAAAACAAAAATATCTCTCCTACTCAGAGGAATACAGTTTGTGTGCGCCTTTTTTCTGTATCTCTCAGAAATGAATGGGACAAGTGAGTCGGGTAACTGTTATCGGGGTCTCTGCACAAAACCCAAAAAGGCAACGGCGACGTGTGCAGCACAAGTTGCAGGCATCAATTGTGAGGGGCTGTTGGGATTGGAATTGCCTGGTCACCAATTGAGATAAGATTGCCAAAGCTGAGATACAAGATATGTCATGTATCGCACGTTTACCAACCAAGTGGGGGAGGCAACTAAGAAAGAGAGAGAGAGTGACGACGAGAGAGAGAGCGAAGAGGACGACTGCCATATGAAAATGCATCAATACCAATTACATAAATTCAAAGACTCGCAGCAACATCGTCGTCGCCTGCTAAATAATTATGAAAGCACAGCATCAGATCAGAGATAGAACAGGCATCGAATATACGCACACACATACACATATAGCAATATAAATAGATATGAAATATGAGTGAGTGTATGTGGGCGCGGTTGTTTGAGCATGCATAATAGAAAATTTGCATGCGCAATTATTTGAACAAACCGCAGCAATTATACGCAGCAACACGACGCACAGCAGCAGCAGCAGCGTCAGCGGCAGCGGCAGCAGCAATCGAGACACCAAGCTAATTAGCAAAGAAGCAGCAGCATAGAGCGAGGTCCTGCCCGTGCTGGCCTCACTATGCTCGCCGCGTCTAACCAACGCAACGAATCGATTTTTGTATTTTATTAAGCGTGCTGCTGCTGCTACAGTCCCTGCACCTCCTGCTCCTGTTGCTGGTGCTGTGCTGCTGCTATCCTCCTCCTGCCGCTACAGCAATTTGTGCATTGTTAAGGGTTAGTGCAACGCCAACATTGTTTTGATTTGTTGTGACATTGGTCAGCGGGAAAATGCAAACTTTGTTTTTGCAAAAATTAAAAATGCAATTTTTTGCGAGCAGGTCCGACTATGGGCGTTGGCCAAATTGATCTATTTATGTGGCTGTGAAAAATTGTTGCTGTCTCTAATTTGATTTTCGACCATTTACAAAAGCGAAGCAATTTGAACTGCGATAATATTAACTCCTTAATTATAATAATTCATAAATGCAGATTTAATATAAAAAAAAATATTTAAGTAAAATACAAATATGAACTGTTTTTTATTAATTTGGCCAAATAACCCATGATACAAATCTAAATATAATAAAACAATTAAGAAAAGTCCAGACTTCTTGATCATGCGATCCCCCCACCCTTTGCTAACTTGTTATTGCCAGATTTCTTCTCTTCTGTATATGCAAAACAAAAACTACATGCAACTACACGCACCACACACACACACACACACCCATTGATATACAATATACATTAACACAGGCAGACATACAGTTAGACAGACAGAGGGACAGACACGCAACACAGACATACATACATATAAAGGGTCACACAAACAGAGCGACACACAGACAGACACCCAGTTATAGAGACAGACAGACGGACAGACATAGGGACAGACAGATAGACACACAGACAGACACAGACAGATAGACACACAGACAGACACAAAGTTATAGACACACAGGCAGACACGCATAATGACAGACAGACAGTGTGACAGACGGACGGACAGACAGACATGGCTATATCAACTTTTTTTTCTGCTGATCAAGAATATATATACTATATAGTGTCATCCACGCCTCCTTCGGCCTGTTATATACATATATCGACTCTGCTCGTCGCCCTGATCAAGAATATATATAATTTATATGGTCATATACGCCCCATTCTGCCTGTTAATTACATTTATCAAAACCATAATAGTTTGATTTCTTATTTTCAATCAGGTTATAATTAAAAGCAAACACAAAGCAAACACATCGCAAACACAAAACAAACACACAAAGCAAAAACATATACAAAGTTTTATAAATGAGGATTTTAGATATAAGTCACAAATAACTCTTTGTGTGAAAGAGTAAAAGTATTACTCGCAAAATAACTCTTTTAAAAAGAGGAATTGCCTGAATTCCTCCATGCCAAACACTCAGAGTAGGAGTGATAAAAACCAAAAATATCTCTCCTACTCAGAGGAATACAGTTTGTGTGCGCCTTTTTTCTGTATCTCTCAGAGATGAATGGGACAAGTGAGTCGGGTAACTGTTATTCGGGGTCTCTGCTTAAAAAGTTATAAGTAATGGGAATATTAAGGTTATCTAATTCAACCACAATTATTTTAGCCACATTTATTTTTATCATCGACAAAATTTTTATCATATTTCTAGCTCTAAATTGCAAAAGCTTCTTTCAGCGACCTCCAATTCACATATGAACATAGTACATGCACATACAAGCGCATACAGGCACATACATGCACATACAGGCACATACATGTACGCACACGCTCGCACAAGAATGAAGCTCGTGGAAAAACACAAACACAGATCGTTGCTGTTTGACTAGGAGCAAGTTGAGGGTGACTTTTCTGCGGACTTTGAGAAATGCTCAGCGGTTTCGTGCGAGCTGTGATATTAATACAAAATATAATAATCGTAATAAAAGTTTCGATGTATGTACATATGTATATATTCTGTTCATGTATGTAAGTTAAGCGCTCCCACACTACAAGGGTAACGATTATTTTTATACAGGCTACTATTTTATATAATTTTGTATGATTTTGTAATTTAACAATAGATACATATATCCGAATATAAACTGAATCGTATCAGCTACATACGTAGGTTGTGATCTCCTCTCGAATGTCTGATGGGAGACCGAAGTCCGAGAATCCCTCTAAGCATCCTTAATTTGTATTTCCTCATTCTACTTCTTTTAAGTAAATTAAGATTACAGCTCTTGGAAATTAGAATTGTTTAAAATGGGAAAGGTTTGAAATACTTTTCACCAACTCTTTTTAGACTAGAAGCTACATTACCTGATGTGATCATAGATGCTTTAAAGCAAATGTCATCTTAAGTATCTTTTAGCTGTTTCTGTATATCAAAAATTGTATAATTATATAACAGTTGAGAGACTATAAATAGTGATTCAAATAGAGCCTTCTCTTTCACCGTGACTCTCTAGCTTCTGCTACTGCAGAAACCAAGACTCCTCTCTAATATCTAACGATTGCTGCTTGCTTGCTCCCGCCGGTCTTTTATGTTTTTTGTAGTTGTGTCATATACTTGACATAGTTTTCGGCTGAGGACCACGTTGCCTTTTGTTGCCGAAATAGGCAAAAGTTATTGAAATGTCGCTTCAAAAGGCAGTCAACACTTTGGTTTGCGACTGCAGCAGGTTGCACTTGCGTGCAGGAGTCTAACAACAATTGTCAAAGCGAATGCCTTGTAGGAATAGAGGCGCAGCTCTGTGAATAGCAGTAACTGAGGCTTCGATGCTTGCCTTTGCTTCAGTCTCAGTCTCAGTCACAGCTGCTGCCTCGGTCTCTGTCTCTGCTGCTTTGGCACATAGATACATCTCTGAAAGCCATAAATTCTTCAAAGCGAGCAGCGAGAGCTAGTAAACCAACCACCGCTGCCTGTCTCCATTTCGGTTATCCGCTTGGCAATACAACAAAAACAATAAAACGTGGCAACGGCAGTCGCCCCAACCAGCCCAACCAAGCAGGCAGCGCACCCCAACCACCCAGCCACAACCACAGCCACAGCTAACCTGCCCACAGTCAGGAGCTGCCCCTGTTGTTGTTGTGGTTGTTGTTGTTGTTGTTGCTGCTGCTGGTTCTTTTGCTTGGTTTTTCGCTGGCCGACAAACAGCGAGCACACTGTACGCGCCATTTTCCGTGCTATTGCCAAATGTTAAACGCACAGCAGAGCAACCACAGCAACCACCCTCATCGCTCCACCCACGCTGGGTCCGACCTTTGCGCTCGCCTGCGCTTGGGCGTCCTTGCTTTCGGTTGTTGTAGCTCCCTCTGGACCAGAAAAAGAAATGTTTCGCATAAAATGTTATCGCAAAGATTTACGACCCGACCTTTTGCGCATCACACGCCCGTTGCCCTGCCACGCCCCCCGCCCCACATACACCCGCACACCACAAAAAAAAAGTGTAGCACTGAAGCCCTCGCTGGTCTTTCTCTCTCTTTCTGGAGCATCGTATCCAGCAACTTGTTTTATGATAATATACGAGCTTTCTCCGCTGAAATATAAATGTTGTGTGTATGAGCTGTCTCTGGCTGTGTGTATGTGTGTGTGAGTGTGTGTGTGTGTGAGTGGCTCCTTTACGCCATTTTTGTTTGTTGGCTGCCTTGTCATCCTTTCAGGAGGCATCACATGGCTACGCTATCTATTTATCTGCGCATTTGTACATATTTATTTTAATGTTGAGTAGCAGCAACAGCAGCGCAGCAGCAGCAGCAGCAGTTGCTACAATTGCTTCAGCTTCCACCTAAGAAGTAATCTACAATAAAAATGGCTGTGCTGTATCCATAAGATACATGCCACTGATTTTGGCAGCGCTTATCGCATAGCTAAAGCTGCGCCTAGCACACTGTGATATGTTTGCCTCAGTCTCCTGCTCCTGCTGCTACTCCTGCTGCTACTCCTGCTCCTGCTGCTGCTCTCTGTGTGTCTGAGAATCGTAAAATGAAGATTTTTCATGTGGATTGTTGAGGCGCATCCTTGTCGCTGTCATTGTTGTTGTTGTTGTTGCTGCTGCCGCTGACTTCTTGGCTAATGCCAAAAGCTGCTGCTGCTGCTGCTACTGTTGCTGCTGTTGCTGTTGCCGGCTGCCTTTGCTGCTGTCGTTTCCCCAACGGAAGTAATTTATGACTTTTCGTTTGCAAATGTTTAAATCTAAACATAAATTTCCACGCTATATGCCCCAGCTTGCTCTCGCATTGTATATCTCTATCTCATGGCTGTCTCTCTGAGCGCGTGTGTGTGTGTGTGTGTGTGTGAAACATATGAGCTGCGTTTATATTTATTTCGTTTTGCGTTGCTTTTATTTGCACTGATAAATTGTGCAATATATATGATAGCCATAAAAACTCAACTCACATTGGCTTAAAGCGTAACAAAAACTTAAAGATATAATATTTTTGTTTTTTCTTTATTTATGCTTCTTTTTTCGAACATGCTTGCATGACAAAACAATTTTGACTCGTGCCCACAGACACACACACGCACTCACACACATATGTCTATGGAGCCGTTACACACTTAATCAAATTATCTGATATGTCAACTTTATCCGCGTCAAAACAAACACGCTGCTAAGCCGACTACAAAGGCAACTGTGCAAGAAGCAGACAAATTAATGTTATTAAAAGCAAATATGAAAAAACTATATAAACTAGTTACACAGCCCACACACACACAACGCGCACACACAGTTAGACAAAGACAGAGCTAGTGTATGAGTGAGAGAGAGCGAGGCACTTGAAATTAATGAACTTCCAGTGATTATCCTTGCGACATCATCAGCGTCAATATCAATAATAATAACAAAACACAATTTCAATTACTTATGCCAAATAAGTCGAAATGGTTAAATCAACAAAACTACAGCCTAGCCACAGCCCACACAGACATGCCCCTGCGATAAGGTCGAAATGTAAGGCTATCAAGCAGAGAAGGCAACAGAGACAGAGCCAGAGACAGAGGCAGAGATTAGAGACAGAGACAAAGAGACAAACTGATCAAATATGCTTAATTATAATTTGATTTGATTTATGATGCTCGTCGATTTCATGTGACATTTGTAATTATTCTTGTCGCGCCCGAAACTACCTTCAGCCACGATCATCAAAATCACAACAACAACAATAAAAAGGAACAACATCATCATCATCACAGCAACAGCAGCAGCAACAATTATTGTTGTTGTTGTTGTTGTTGTTGTTGTTGGGGCCACATGATCAACGATGTCGACGATGACAACGACGAGGAGCAAGCGACAATCCTGAGCTGCATACGAACTAGAATTGCTATAAGAACACACTCACACATACAATCATACACACACACACACATACACTCATACACACTTACTTATATATCGAAGTATACGTGTTTATAGCAATCTGTATTTGTAGCTGCATACTCGTTTGTATCGCTAATGTGCTTTAATGTGTAATATACGTTGATATTTATTTATTATGTCTGTGGATATACATACATATATGCATATATGTATGTATATGGGAAATCTGCGTAAATTATGAAGACTCTTCAGTATAACAGCTCAACTGTTATACGTTGCTGATCAACAGGTTTTTGATAATGCATCGTATTAATTACTCTACATTGTATTTATATATTTGATAATGTATGCCTTCATTGCTCTATATTATATTTAAGACGTGAAGTTGAAAATGTGACATATCAAAAACATTTTTTATATAAGAAATTAAGAGAAAATTTTTTTTTTTTTTAATTATTTGATTTTTTTTATAAATAAGTTAATAAAATTGTCAAAAATTATTCATCTTAAAAAAAAAAAATTAATATAACAAATAATATTTTTTAAGCTGCATAACTAATAATAATAAAACAAATTAAATATTTTTACATAGCTGACAAAAATATAATAATAATAAGAATAATAATAATAATAATAATAATAATAAATGAAATAATAATAATAATAATGTTAATAATTATACATTACTTTTTTTTTAAATTTGATTCAAATTACTTAAAGCAAACATCTAATTAGAATCGTTAAAAAATAAAAATTAAAATATTATTTATATTTTTAATGTTTGTGTTAGCATATGTTTATGAACTTTTTTTTTAGGAAATATAATTTATTATTATATATATATATTTTTTTTTCATTTTATAAAATTGCTGGCTTTACATATTTGCATTAACTTTAAAAACTAATTACTTTTAATGCAACTCTACTATTCCCTATTTATAAATGAAATATGAAAATGAATTGCCAAAGAGCATTTAAAATGCGTTGAGCAGTCCTCTAGGGTATTGCAAAACCCATTTTTAATATGTAATAATAATAATAATAATTTTCATGGCATTGGGCTGGGCCCTCGTTGACTTCTCGTTATTCTCAGTGCTCTTGCACATACTACAAGACTTCTAGCCAGAGAGACTTGAGTTGGGTGAGGACAGTCGGAATGGAGTCTATGGGGAATAATCAACACGCTGTGTGGCTTCGTCCAACGATCCATCTTTCTTTCTTTCTCTCATTCCTTCGTGCTATAATACTCTCAAATGACTACGTCGTACTACGAGCCGTTTGCGGATCTTGGATCTTGGATCGTGGCGTGTGCGTGGGCCTGCTGCCGTCGATCATTGCCTGTTGATCGGAAATTCTCGCTACGCACGAGTGACAACGTACAGAAACACAAACAATACAACAGCATACAAAGTGAACATGATAAATATATATATATGAGATCATATATGTATATATATGTTTATGATATGTAGGTAGGCTAGCCCTGCGTTGCTTTTGATCAATGGATGGCAAAACAACGCCCCAGCGCCTGATTATCAAGCTTTATTCACATTGAATACTCTACAATGAGTTGATAGGCTGTTCTAGGTGGAAATTGTGGATTGAAGGGCGAAAATTTAAAGAGCTGAAAGACCCAAAAAATAAAAATGCTTAAATATTTGATATAAAAATTTTTAATTTAAATTTAAAAAATGATATTTTACATGAACATTTAACATTATTATAATAAACTTATCAAACAATATAAATAGAGTATATTTCCATTTCATATACAACTCATTCTGCATTCAGTACTTCGCCTCTCTCTCTCTCTCTCTCTCTCTCTCTCTGCGCTCGCGTCATCACAAAGTTCGATCAGTTAAGGGCAGCGCACTTTTTTTCTTAGCTGGATAATAAGCCGAATAGGCGTATGACAATAAGCCATGTAATTAAGTGGATGGCATATCAAAAGCGGAGCAATTGGAATGGCTTTAACCTAGGGGGATTACCGGGAATGCGTGGGCCCACAAAACCAAAGCGGGGGCAATTCCAAACCTCTCATTTTTTTATTTTATTTTATTTTTATTTTTTTTTTTTTTTGGGAATGTGCACGTAATTGTGGTTGACAAATTGCAGTCAAAATATGATAGATTGTCTATCGAGCAAGCGAGAGAGCACGACACCTGCTAACAGTCTATCTCGCTCGCGTCACTCCCGCTCCCAGTCGCTGTGTCGGCTGTTTGTGGTCTTTTAATTAGCATGTCATGTATGTCAGTCGGGCACTTCAGCTTCAGCCACAGCCACAGCCACAGTCTCAGCTACAGCTACAGCTCCTGCCTGCGCCTTGACGTAGTGCCACGCCCCAGTTTTTAGCTGGGAGTGGGCTGGGCGCGAAATGCATTTCGTTTCATGACTTGCACTAAATTCAATTTACTTTTTAAATATTTTTTTCCGTCTGTTGTTTTCATTTACGTATTTGCCCGACCTGGTTGCCTGGCTGCCACTCAAGCGGAGCCGCTCCTGCAATGATCGGCGATTTTATATATATTTTTTATTTTTATTATTTTTTTTTATTTTGGGCCTCACCAGTTTACGCGGAAATTGAGCTAATATCGATGACTCGTCCATTGAGTGGCCACTCGCCTGAGTGCAGACTGTTGGCTGACACGAACTTGGACCGCATTTATTAGCCCAAGCCACTTGAACCCGTCGTCTTCAGTGTTGGCTTTAGCGTTTTTAATAAGCGGTTGTCGTCTGTACCTTCGCTTTCCTGGGCCACTTTTCAATTAGCCAGGGTTTTTGGGCTATGGCACTGCCCCCGGAGGCGAATCGCCCTGTCTCTTCCTCTCTCTCTCTCTCTCTCTCACTCCCTGCACTTTAATTAATCGCCGTGTGTCTAACAAATATGACTAGCGCCATAAATTAAAAGAGGGCTACTGCTACGACTACATGGCAGCAGCTTCCAGGGCAGCTCCCAGCTTTGGGCAGGTGTGCGCCAAGAAATTTGCGTGTGCGGACAGCTAAACTGCTACTGTGGCCGCTTCTGGCAGTCGCATATAAATGAGAGATGTTTAACTAGGCGACAGTGGCTCCAAAGACAGCGCGCGCATTGCATGCAACAAGACATTTGGTGGCGAATGCCATGAAACGTGGGCAGAAGCTGGGCCAGAGAAAGGGAGAGGGAGAGAGGGAAAGAGAGAGAGGAAGAGGTGGGCTCATTAAGGCAGTCAAGGTATATTCATTTGTTGTCTAAGAGTCTACTGAACAGATTTCATTTGTAAGATCGCTAAATCGATAACTATATTAGTATAGGTATATCATAGGTAAATATCCTGATATTTATATATTATATAGATAAAATATCGATTAGTAAATCACTTCTTGCGTTATTTATGGGTGGAAAAGCTATATAGTATGGATTAATATATGTAGGTATATAGCTAATGGGCAAACAACTTGATGGATCTAATTGATCTAAACGATTTTTCTAACTTGAAGGAATGTAGATATTATATATACTATATTATACTATATTATTGGCATCTATTGATATATAGTGGACTCTCGGTTTTGTGAGAACATTGTTTCGATTAACGAACAACACAAAATTTATAAACATTTTTAATATTCAAAATTTCTGTCTGTGTTAAACAAGGGAAACTCTGAATAGGTATTATATATAAAATATATATAAAATATATATTTCTTATTCCCTAATAATTCGATAAATATGTTTATTTAGATTAGTTTTGCTGCAAAATTACAAATTGTAGAGCCTATGAAGGAATCCTTCTACTAAATGTCCTTATACAAATTCATGAGCGCATTACATATGCCCTACTCTCTCTCTCCTTGCTAATCTTAAGGAATAGCATTAATATAAACTTTAGCCCATGGCCATATAAATATTCAGCTCAATCTGTTCAATTGTAATACAATTATCTCAAATGGAACTGAGAGAGAGAGAGAGAGGTTCAAGCTGTTAGCCATTTCCGTAGTTTGGCTATTATTAAACTCGCATCCAATTCGTTTTTCGTTTTTCGTGTGCTTCTTTTATTTTATACAATTATATAATATAGCAATAAATTCGTTTACAGCCGTATATAAATTAAAAAACAAAAGGGTTTGCCACCTACTCCTGCCCGCCAGGCAGTTGGCGCCACAGAAGCCACAGCCATGCACATAACTCAAGGAGTTTGTGACATTTTTATGGCATACTCTGGTTTATACTATGTACACGAGGATATTTTATACGTAGATTTTGCGTTGCTTTTTCGGGCATTACGCGCACTCTCTCTCAGGCTTCTTCTTCGCATTCTTCTGCTGCTTGTGCTGCGCTTCAATACAATTAAAAACAAAAAGGGACACATTAATCCTTTTTCGCACAATATCCTGTATGCAGCGTGCTATGTGGGCGGCACCATGGATCAACAGCCAGAGTCAGAGTGAGCGCAGGCACAGGAGGCGGCACAGCAGGGGCAGCTGTCGAAGGGGAACAGAGCGCTGACTGCAGGCACAGCAACCGCATTTGGAGCCTGGTCGGCCATTTTCTTTTGCCAGCTGCCATTTTTATGCTCATGTTTTTTGCGACTCTTTTTTTTTTTTTTTTTTTTATTTTGTGCTCTGCTGGTTTTAACTGCTGCTGTTATTGTTGTTGTTGTTGTTGCTGTTGTTGCCTGGCATTAAAAATGTTTTATGTTGTGCGCGATTTTGCGCAACCTACTTTGCACATGCTTCAACGCTGGCCCAAAGAGAGACCGAGACGAATTTTAGCTTTGGTTTACTTTTGTTATATTATATATAAAAAATACCACTTGGCTTAGACAAAATGGGTATAAACCATGCAATTGATAAGCAGGAACATATTTTATGAAAAATAAATATATTAAAAATAGGAAAACATTGAAAAATAATGGCATTTTACATACGCTTCACATTGAGTTCTTGTGCATGCCTAATGGCCTACGCTAAATACATTTATTTTCATTAGTAATATCTTCAATATTTCGCTCACACACAATAGCTAGCTAGTTATCTAGGTACTGTAGTTCAGCGCACTAAGCCTAGGAGAAGATTTAGCCATCCCCAACCATCAAGAGCTTATGGACCGCATATTGAGTTACAATCTAGATGGTCTATCAAATCTATGCTCTTCAGCCTTATCAATGATAGCTGTACTTATATCTGCTCCTAATCTTTCATAGACTTCAGAATATATACATAACTATAATTTATCAGTGTTTAGATTAAGTTGTCTAAACTGTTAATATTTTTGCAGCTATAAGAATGCAAGAAATTTGATACAAAATAATTTTTTTTAATTTATATTTATATTTTTCATTCTTACAAAAATTTTGAATAATTCTTGCATTATGTGTAGATAGGTTTTAAGTTTTTACAGATACAGATTGTATATGATTCAATCATCTTGTTTTAACAGAGCTGGAATTATTTTTAATTTTTTTTTTTTTTCATAGTTTTTTTAGCCACAATCATACACATATATTTTTTAAAATTAATTTTTAATTTGTTTTTCATATTTTTGTATTTTTTATACATTATATTTTTCAATTTTTTTTTTTAAGCCATAATCCCAAGCATTTATCTGCATATTCAACTAAAATTTTAATTGATATATTTTAAAATTCTCATATTAGTTATGATTATATAAAGCGGGACTAATCGGTATCTCTTGGGCTAAGCGAAACGTGTGAGCCCATTTTTACGGGTCTATAAATAAATGTAAACGTCTATCTGTGCAGCTAGGATGTGAGAGCGCTTGTTTATGTAGAAAGGCTTAATTTGTACAGAGCACACACACACACACACAGCAGTGTATGTGTGTGTGCGTGTGTGGGTAGGTGTGTGTGTTACTTTTGTCTTGGCTTTAACTGTTTTTATGGCGCATTGCGACTTTTTATGGCCTTGTCTTGTTTTCGCTTTGCCTATTCTAATGTGTAGCATAGTCCTCTGGCCGCAAGGCAGCACCACGCAGCCACGCCCCCAGCCCCGCTTGCCCCTCCTTGTGTGTGTGTGTGTTGCCCACAAAGTAAAAAAGAAGGATAATAATAAAACTGGTCTTATCGCTGATGCCGATGTGAACGGCGCTCGCTGTGCGTTATAATAAAACAAATGGCAGGCCATTTAATTGCTGGCCATAAATGGGCGCCCTTTATCCTTTTGAAGGATGAAATGGATGGATGCTACCAAAAACGGGAGCTGTAGCTATAGATGGAGCTGTAGCTGAAGCATGCGTGAGGTTCTCCTCGCTGACTTTTTTTTTTTTTTTTGGCCAACTCGGCTTTTTATTATTATTAGTATTTAAATTTATTTGTTGCTTTATAGCGTGCACAGCAATGCGATAAATTTTAGTCGTTTCACATTTTTAATGGCCCCGGAACATAAAAAGGTAAGACCCCAAACCAAAATATTACATATAATACAATATAATTTCGAGCACACATAATCAAAGCAACTTAAAATTCCATTTAACAAACGCGATACGACATAATTGAGTAAATGCGATAACAGAGGAAGAGAGAGAGAGAGAGAGAGAGAGAGAGAGAGAGAGAGAGGGAGAGTGCTGCCAGTGTGAGGGTAACAAAAATTAGCTTTGAATTGCAGCATATGCAGAGTCCATTCCAGTGGCAGGACAACCCGTGGCTATTTATGCAATTGTACAATTGTTATTATCAAAACAAAACAAAAGCCACAAAACTGCAAGCCACAAGAAGCAGCAGAAGCAAAAGATTGAACAAGTTGTTGAACAAGTTTCGTAACATTTGGCACATTTGCTTTTATGACTCAATACGTAACTAATTCGTGGGGAGTTGCCAAGGATGCTGCAGCTCTTAATAGCTAGCGAAAGACACCCTCTGTGGCATGCCTCATTAATTGCGGCTGTTGCAACAATTGCATGTTGTTTATGATATCTCGAGCTACTTTTGTTTGTATTTGATTTGATTTTTCAATTGTTGCCCCAGCGCTGATTAATGCAGTTGCCCCCACCCAAGCATGATAAATGAACAGTCTGTCGAGTCGACTGGTCTGGCTAGCTGGCGCTCAGCTCGTTGTATCTCTGCTCAGATGCTTATCCGTGGCATTCCTGCCGCCCAAAGTGTCATTGTTGTCGATCATTTTTATACGACTGCGACCACATTTGATTGACATGACAGAGAGTCAGCAAGACAGTCAGAGCGAGTCAACCAGCCAGCCAGCCAGCCAGCATATGTAGTCTCTGTGCATATCGTCGGTGATCATCTTTCTCCATGTTTGGCTGTCTGTTTATGGGCAAACAGCTTTTGGTGTCGCCTTTTATGATCGCTCTGTGAGTGATTTTTATGAGCCAGCAGCATCCGAAAAGTTATTAACATAAAATGCGCATTTATCATTTTATGAGCTCTGCACATAATGAACTTAGCTGGTGGGCTCACTTAGTTAGTTAGTTGGCCCAGCCCCAAAACAAATTTTTAGCTTGCCAAAGGGCGCCAAAAAAAAGAAAGAGAAGAAGCGCAGCGAAACGTACTCCATATATACATATATATATGGATATATATATATATATATGTAAGTTGGCTGCATAGATGGGTTTCAGTTTTGGCAGTTGGCCTGGCTATGGACTGGCTCTTCTGGCTGACTAGCACTTAATCCTGGCGCACAACTATGCCGTTTGCATTGTTTCACGCACAATGGACACAAAGGACATGTTTGCACTGATTATCAGATTAGGCCATTGTACGTACAAATTGATATTGTCATGTTTCAAGTGCCCAGCCGCGGACGACGGCACACAGAGCGAGAGAAAGAGAGAGAGAGAGAGAGAGAGAGAGAGAGTCGCATGCAGACACTGAAAACTCATTGAATGCTGTCGCCAGTGCCGATTAAGAGATTTTTTTTTTCGCACTCCCAGCCAAACTGGGAAACAATGGTTAGCCTGCAGGCAGAGATTTGCAATATTTAGACACACACACACACACAGAGAGAGAGAGAGAGAGTGAGCAAGCGATTTTTTTTTTTTTTTTATGAAACAATCGGGCAGACAATGAGTATTTGAGTGGTTTTCGCATTGGTCTAGTTTCTGGTCGACACGATCATTAGCATAAAGCCACAACGGCGGCAGACACACACAAACTCTCAGCCAGTCCGTCTGTGCGGGGCGTTAGCCGAGCGTGAGCAGAAGGATTATGAGCACTCGGACCGAGACTCGATCTACTGGAATGTGCATATCATTCTCGATCAGCGGCATCATGCTCTGTGCATTGAGTGGGAGAGCTGCTCGGGCTGGCAGATCTCTGAGCGCTGATAGCACGATCCTTTAGATGGCCGATCAGACAAGTGCTTATCGCATGGACAGAGGCGTTATGCGCCTTCGATCATATCTGTGTCCGGCTATTCGCCTGAAATATCGCCCAAAATCATATCAGATTTACGTGTAAATCGTTCGGTTCACAATCGCTGGGATTTGCCTATCAATTGCATTGAATCAGTGCGGAAATTCTATTGACCATTGGCATTAGAGCAATGCCAGACAAATAGTCGGGCCTCAAATCGCATGCAGATGTGCTGAGATCTAAGATGGGTCATAGGAGACATATTGGAATTTTACTCCAACTCCGATTTCCGATAAAGTAACAGCTCAGTAACTGTTTTACGATCATGATTGTGTGTTGTGATATATGTGTAGTTTGATATATGAGTCTCTTGAAACCTTGAGAAATTTTAAATTTGTAGCACATAAATAAAATATATTTATTTATTTATTTTTTTTTAATAATAATTTTAACATAAAGGTAAGAAAATACATGCATAAGGTTCGAGACTCAATAAATAGTTTTTTTACTACTCTCTCTCTCTCTCTCGCCCTATCTATCTATCCGTATATATATATATATATATATATATATATATATATATATATATATATATATATATCTCTTTCGCTCTATGTAACTCTCACTTTGTGCTCTCTCTCTATCTCTCTCTCTTCCCATACCACTCTCTTGAGCTTAATAATTTCTATATTCTATGAAATATCTATGTCGAAGTGTGATCAATGCGATATAGATTATTTAATGAAAATAATTAAAAATAATCTTTATGGCAACTTATTGTCATAGCATTTGATTTGTTCGAAAATCTTATCTATATAATTATAAGCAAGACAAATCAAATTCTGTAAGTTTTCATAGTTTATTTCCTCTACGAGCGCTGCAAGTCCCATCGATCACATTAATGTCTACTAAGTACGATAAGTGTATAACATATTTAAAGATATATTTCATGTCTATATAACTTTATTCTGCACATCAACCACTCGTTTAGTTATAGAAGCTGAAATTTGGCTTACACAATTTACTAGACTTAAACGATATGCATAACTTTCTTATAGAAGAGTTTGTTAGCAAATCTATCGATATATTATATATAAGAAATACTTGTGTAGACTATTTTACAGCTTATCCCTTTGAAATCCTGGCGCCAGTAGGCTCTACTATTGTCGGATGTCTAAGCCTCAGCACGATCACTGCATGAAATCGGCCATTCGAAATGCACTTGCCAAATGCCTTTCACAGCCGCCCGTATACAGTGCAGTGTCGTAGCGCCTAGCGCCGGGTCATAACTCTTAACGGCCGCTATTTGTATTTCATAAATTTCTGCTACAAGCGGCAATAAAAATATTGGCCTGCCTTTCGGCAAGTGCTAGAGCACAAAAGAATTGCACCATAAAATGCATACACAATGCTTCAATATGGATTGAACAAAGCGCCGCGCGGCTAAAAACCTATAGCCTTTTGTCTCTAAGAACTCAAAACTAGTGCAACACTTTTGGCTTATAGACAAAGACGGCCAAACAGACAGCCAGCCAGACAGCTAGCCAGCCAGCTAGCAACCTGCAACGTGCAAACTCAAACTCAAATGCAGACCTGCAACACAGACAGAGACAGAGAGAGGCTGGGCCATTGTCTTCGCAGAAGTCGTTAGTGTGACAGGTTGGATTTGTTTTGTGTACGGTGCCTAAGTCTGTCATCATCATCAGCATAAGACTTGTCTGGCGCCAGCATTAGGGACAATATTTTCGACTAAATATTTCGTCACAGGCAAGAGGCATTGGCATAGGCATAGGCATAGGCATAGGCAGCGGCAATAGGGCGTAGGCTCTGAGCCGTCGAACTCTGAACGCTGAGGTTCAAGGTCTAGCCAGCGCTGCGGGCGTTTATATATTGCTCGATTTCTACTGACCCCTTATGGTGTGTTGTTGTTGTAACTGTTACTGCTGCTGTTGCATTCATGATTTATGCACATACTAAGGTTACAGGTGCATTGGGTCAGGTAGGACCGATATCGTTATCTATAAAATAAAAGATTTCATTCAAACCTGGATAAGAGAAGATTCCACATATCAAGGGGAAACTGATATTTACTCACAACAAAATATTTATTTAGCTTTTCCAGTTATTTTATTTAATGCATATATCAATGGAAGATATCCCATATCTAGAGAAAACTGATATTTACTCAAACAAACATGTTTTTTATTTTATTTTATTTATTTTTTTTAAGTTATTTTATTTAATCTAATTCTCCTCCAGCTATCTTATTATCTTTATATCTATCTTTGATTGATTTACATTTCTTTAATTATTTTAGTAAATTTATTTTTATAATTTATGTGGCTGCAACTTTTATCTATTTAAACATTAAATATTTTATCGTAATTTATAACGAACTTATGTATTTATTATAGTTTTGAATCTTGAACATAAATACTCATAAGTTTATATTAACCTTCTTTAGAACCAACATTTTGAAACCAGCTAATAATTTTGGTCTATATCTCATCTCGAATTCTTAGAAATTGGGTTCTCATCAAATTTTCCATGGAATAATATAATAAAAATTTCGGTAGAATTATCATTCAATAGCTTAACTTTGTGTAAATCTGTATAGTAGTTAACTGGGCATCGCCATCAGCTATAGTTGTATGTTTTTTAATATGTTAAAAAATATTAAAAATACTTTTTATTTAATGTCTTAAAAATGTATAACCATCATATTGAACATTGCTATTGCCGGCAAGGCTTATATGAATAATATTTAAAATCGAATATTCAATATAAATTTCAGAAAATATTGAATTAGATGAATTTGAATATTAACATTTATTTTTATAAATTACATAAAATATTGAACTCTATGAATTTGAATTATTTTTATTTATTATCGATGAATATAAAGCTTTAGACACACTTAATTTTTGCATTTTATTAATAATAATATGTAAATGAATAGTAATTAATAATAATTAATTTTGCCAACCAACCACAATTGAATTTATGTATTTATATCAATTAAAAGCAAAGCAATACAATAAATTCCTATTCCATATCATAAAATCAAAGCAGAAAAATAAACTGCAAATTTCTAAAATAGAATAATGATATGCTCAGTCATTAGTTGTATTCCTCAAAATGTTCTTAATCTTTAATCTTTATTTTAGTTATAATTTATAGTGTTAGCTCTATAGTTTAAACTATACAGTTTCAACTAACAGCAATATCTACATCTACTTTCCCACACGTTAAACTATTCATAATTATTTCAATGACAATTTTAATGTAATTTCGAATTCACAAAGTTTAATGCGCTTATAATTAAAATCGCTTGCCAACACGTATTAAATAAGCAAATATGCGAGCAGCATATGAGACATCGATGTGGCTGGCATCCTTGTGGCAACTGATGCAATGGCATGTGCTGCTGCTCGAAGTTGCAACATATTGGAACACTTGAGGCGCCTGCCCTGCCCCCTGCCCGACCAGAAGGTGTTCGTTGCCTGGGCACGCGCGTTGCAACACTTGAACTCCATAAGCACCAAGTGCTGCTGCAGAGCCTGGGGGAGGGCGGGGTTGCATGGCAAAGTTTTTAGCTGCTGTTTTTTTTTTTTTGTTAGTCGACAAAGAAAGAGTCGCACACTCTCCAAAGGAATGTGCACAATGAAAACACTTGAGCTCATTCTCTCTACATTCTTATTTGTGTCGAGACGTGTGGAGTAGCTGGCGTGGCTTGAAGAGCTAGCGGGGTGGTCTCTGAACTTTGTGGGTTGAAGAACAATGGTTCAAGAGCTGCTTGCAAAACAAAAAGCGTTTTAAGTTTTAATTACAGCAGGCACAAAAGGTTGTGCAGCCTGTGCATCGAGTAGGACAGCGACACGTGGTGCTCCTGGCAATCCTGGCAGTTTTATGTGGTTGCAAAACTTGAGCCAAAAATTGACTAAAACTAATGAGATATAGACATTATATATACAAAATTATATATATGTACTTAAGGTGTATATGCAGACGGCACTTGTGCTTGGCACCGCGCTTATCAGCTAGCCCAAATCTATGGCCACCTTTCTAGCTGGTTTCAATGGGCCAACCAACCACAATATAGCGGCTGGCATGACGTGCCATCTGAAACTATCTATCAAATACAGGCAGCCATAGCTTGTCAGTGATTAGATTTCCAAGCTCTCAAAGCAACCTCAGCCCAGTTAAAAAAAAAAAAAAAAAAAAAAGACGAAGAAGAAAACCAGAAGAAACTTATAAAAAATTTCTCAATTGTGACTGATTAGACTTTGTTTTCAATTTGTTTTTCGACGGCGCACGGAAGGTGGCAACAGGGGACAGGAGGACAGAGCTGACAGAGCGAAGACTGCCTCTTCGTAAAGTTTTTAATCAAAATTGTACAGGAAATCAAAAATCAGTTGAAAAATAAAAATCACAGTTTCTTATCGTGATGTTTTCTAACGCCTTACCTCAATTGCTATGCCCCCCTGCCATCGCGTCGATATGAATACCCTGTAAATTGTTTGAAAATGGGTTGATATGGGCAGAGGGGCGAGTATTGGGAATGGAACGTTGTGAGTTAAGGATATTGTTTAAAGATTATTTCATATGATTGCTGATTTCTTATAATCAAAGATTTTCACTAACCTAATTTCTAAAAGGTTAGCTAAGGAGCTATGCATTTCAAATATTTTGATTGTCCTTTTATATATTCATCTTTATATAGATGTTTTTGTATGCACGATAAAGCAGCTATCTATCACTCAATATCTGTCATTCAACTGCATTTATTCTATTGCATATCTGGCTATCTATTGATATCATATGTCTATCTATATGTCCATAATCTATTAGTCGATCTTTCATGTATGTATCTATCTTCCTATATATCTATCTATCAACATCTATATCTGTCTATCTATCTATACATCATCTATCCATCTATCTATCTATCTATCTGTCTATCTGTCTATCTATCAATCTATCTATCTATCAATCAATCAATCTATCTATCTATCTAATAATCTAATTTAGCTAACTATCTAAACATTTTTGTGTATTTGTCAATCTTATCTAACTTATCCACTCTTTATCTGTCTATTACTGCAAATGTATATCCTTTTGCTGCTCAGTTATCCTTAAATCTCTCATTAATCTCTCTTGATAGATACAGGGTATCTATTAGCTTAGCATTTAGAGACTTACATTAAATTTTTGACTATTTTTTTTTCTGTCTTGTTGTTGTTGCTCAGCCTTTTCTTCGACTGTCTAAACAATGGGCTGGCAGAGACTCCAGCGTGCCCTTTCCCGGCGTGTAATTTGAAGAACGCAACGCAGTAGTAGCTATGAAATCAATTACGCGATAAAGATTTGACAGCACAAGCGCAGCAATGTGGCAGTCGATAATTAATTTTAACGCTTTATCGCATTGAGGTGCGCCCCGTCTGATAGTCGCTGATAGCTGATAGTCGATAGCTGCTGCTGTTGCTGCTGCTGCTGCTGCCAGCAACAACAACAGCGAAAACGTTGTCCGATTTGATTGAAGTCTGTCTAAAAACGTTTTTTTTTTTTAATCTGTGACACAATTGGAAAATTATGAGTATGCCGCATGCCTATGAATTTATTATATCTGCTTCGTATTTATTTCTTGTCTTTTTTTTTTTTTTTTTGTTTTCTTTGGGCTTCCTCTACTTTATGGCAGCGCTGAGATGTTTCCCATGATATGCAAACGAACTCAATTATTTATTTTATCACAAATGATTTTGCTTATCGAATCTAGAAATCGGCTCGTCTTCTTCAACCAGCAAACCTTTTCTCAGCTACCAACTCCAACTCCAGCTCCGACTCGAACTCGAGCTCGAGTTCAGCTGAGTTCTCTCTCCTCTCTCTCTCTCTCTCTCTCTCTCTCTCTCTCTCTCTCTCTCTCAGCCAGCCAATGCCATCTCATCTCATCTGTTGTGTGTTTTATGCTGTACCCTCTTGAGTTTTTCTTACAATTGCTTGGGTCCAAGCGTTTCGTGGCTCAGTCCTGTTTCGTGAACGCCATTATTCAAGGAGCCAACCAAACAGCCAAGCAGCCAAGCAGCCAACAGCTCGGAGATGGAGATGGAGTCGAAGAGACACTCATTCGCAAGCGGTCGTCGCATCTTTTGGCGTTATCTTTGCGTTGAAATCTCACAGTTCATGTCAAATTTCTTGTGTTTTTATATATCATCGCCATGGCAGAGCCTTTCCTTGCTTTCCTTGTAAGTATGTAAATGTAGCGAGCTGCCAGTTGCCGAGTTGCCCAGTTGCCAAGTTGCAAGCTGAACGCGGCTGCAGCTGCGTGTTTTTTGTTGTTGCCTCTTAAATTCTTTTTTGCACTTCCCCCGCAGCAGCTGTGACTGATTGTCGTGCGTTTATCTTTTGATGTGGCATAGCTTCTGTGGCCAGAAGGCGAGATACATCTCTCCCGGCCGTTTTTTGGTTAATTAAGTTTTGAAGCAGGGGCACCGCCTGCTCGTCGCCAAAGTCAATTCTTAGCACCTATTGACATGCAAAGGGCCGTGGCCACACAGGCTGCAATTGGCTCGGCAAATCAATCAATTCAGCACGCAATCAAAGTAGGCAACCAGACTGATAATTTCTCTATTTTGACTCCGGTCTGACAATAAATAATAACTCAATACAAATCCCAATTACAGTCGAGTGCCACCCGCCTAGTTGGGCCCAGCACGCAGAGCACAGCTAAAGGCAAACCCTCACTCACTCTATCTCTCTCTCTCTCTGGCACTGGGCCTGTGGCCCTGTGGCTTTGTGGAAATCCTTGCCAGCTACCAGGCAAACCTTTTGATTGTCCTTTTTTTGCTTCCCCCAAGGCATGTGTGTGTTCGTTTTATTTGATTCGATCAGCGGGGTTTCGCCTACGACGACGCCGTCTAGCGCCGGGTTTTTTCGGTTTATCCAGCCCTCGCCCGCCACATAAATCGTTTGTTTTGGCCGGAGCCAGCCCCTGGGCTGGTTTCTGATTTGGCCTGGCTGTCAGTCTCTCTGTGTGTGTGTGTGTGCGGGTCTCTTTTATTTAAATTTTCATTTAATTTGTTATTTGTTTACATGAAATACACCGATGTGCGACGACAACGGAGGCGACATATGACAACATTCTCAGCCGGCCACAATTGCCATTGTCTGCCTCTCAACGCGCCAATTCAGAAGCTGAGGTAGCGTAGGACAAGGGGGGCACACGATGGGTATATATGTATATGTTATATGACCACACACCTGGACAGCCATAGCAGCAGTTGCTGTTGTTGCAGTTGTTGCTGTTGTTGCAGTTGTTGTCGTGGCCACTGTTTGGCAACTGTGTCTAATTGCGGCCTTGTTGCAGGCGCTATTCCTTGGAGAGCATCCGTCTGGCATGTTGAAACAATTCCGAGAATTTGCCGAAAGGGCTAAATGCGAATTAGATTTGATAGTTGTAGAAGGCAAACAAATATTATCCTAATGAAATTCTGTTTGAATGACATAAAATAATAGTAGATAAATTATGGGAAGGTTTTCCTTAAATGTATAACTTTATTTATATAAAATGAATATTATTTATATACTTTTACAATTTATACTTTATATATTTTTTCATTTATCATTAATCTGATGAAAAATTAGTTATAGATAAATTGGACATTTCTTATAAATATAATAAAATATAAAATATAGATAATTTAATTTATTTTAAGAGAAAATCTGATAAAAGTGGGTTATATATAAATTAAAATAAATATATATCTTTAGCAATAAATCAAGGCTAAGGTAAGCTGTTAAAATTTTTATTATAGAAAATCTAATCAAAAACTTAAATAAATTAAATTCATTTTTAAGATATGAAAGATAAGATAATATAATATAAAATATATCAAATATAAATTATGGGAATTTGCTTTAAACAAAATTATATAAATTATAAAATAAACTGATAAAATATATATTATAGGAAATCTGCATGAAAAAATTAAATATAAATATTAAATAAAATAGTTTTGTTAAATATAAATCAATGAGAAGATAATATGAAAAAAGTTCTTGAAATGCTTATTGGTATATAATATATTTATATTTATTATATACACTTATTTAAATGAAAGTAAATATCTCAAGATATAAAAAGATAAGTCAAGCAGAAGAAAATCTGAAAATTTCTCGTATAATACTTATTAATATGCAATATATAAATTTATTTAAATTAAAATAAATATATCCAAATATAAATACAAAATTTAACCATATTTCATTTTAATTTTTTTTTTTTGTAAATATATAATTAAATTATAATCAGAGACCCCGAATAACTCTTGAGGATTTCAAACCGTCCACAAATAAGTGTTTCACATGGAGTTTTATAAATAAAACTCTCAAAATAACTCTTTCAGCATGTGCTTGGGAAAACCCCTTTTACTCAGTGAGAAACAGAAAAACTGTGGGTTTTTCTGCTGTCCTCAGTGTGATATTTTATTGCCTTGCTAAAAAAAATAACCCTTTTTTTTTTTGTGTGCTGCTGCTGCGTAGATCAATGACGCAGTTTGCTTTTGTTTTTTTTTTTCCTAACTGTTGCTGCTGCGTTGCACTATGGGAGAAAATGCCGATTTAGCGGCATAAACTCAAAATTTAAATATATGGACTTGAAATTTAGCAAATATGCTTTGATTACTTTTTTAGAATTTTGGATTTTCTTGTTTTGGAAATTTGAATGGGAAGAGATATTGTTAGACATTTCTAAAAAGGAACTAAGAAGGTATAATAAATAATTTTGGACTTTATCCCACTAAATCGACATTTGCGCCCATAGTGCATTGGTCAGCGATGCACTTTGTTTTTGTCAAAAAACAAACTTTGTTTTTGTGTTTGTGCTGCGTTGGTGTGTATGCAAGGGTTGTTTTCGCGGAGCAGGTCAATTACGATCTATAATTCGATGTGTGCGGTTGTCAACAAAATTTGATAGCAATGTGCAGCTGAAATTGCTCTATTTGACTGTCAGTCGAACGGGCATTTTTGACATTGCATTACATATTAAGCGAAGTAATTTGAACTGCGAAATATGTATAAAGTCCTTATTCTTAATTAAGCTAAATTTAAATGTAGTATATTATTATAATAAAATATTTAAGTCAAATACAAATATAAAATTTTGTATTAATTTGGCCAAATAACCCATGATAAATATAATAAAACGATTAAGATAAGTGCAGACTTCTTGATCATGCGATCCCCCCACCCTTTGCTTACTTGTTATTACCAGATTTCTTCGCTTCTGTATATGCAAAACAAAAACTACATGCAACTACATGCACGCACACACACACCCATTGATATACAATATACATTCACACAAACAGGCAGGCAGACATACAGTTAGACAGACAGAGGGACAGACACGCAACACAGACATACATACAATAAAGGGTCATACAAACAGAGCGACACACAGACAGACACACAGTTATAGAGACAGGACAGACGGACAGACAGATAGACACACAGACAGACACAGAGTTATAGACACGCAGGCAGACACACAGAGTGACAGACAGACAGTGTGACAGACGGACGGACAGACAGACATGGCTATATCAAATTTTTTTTCCTGCTGATCAAGAATATATATACTATATAGTGTCATCCACGCCTCCTTCTGCCTGTTATATACATATATCGACTCTGCTCGTCGCCCTGATCAAGAATATATATAATTTATATGGTCATATACGCCCCATTCTGCCTGTTAATTACATTTATCAAAACCATAATAGTTTGATTTCTTATTTTCAATCAGGTTATAATTAAAAGCAAACACAAAGCAAACACATCGCAAACACAAAACAAACACACAAAGCAAAAACATATACAAAGTTTTATAAATGAGGATTTTAGATATAAGTCACAAAATAACTCTTTGTGTGAAAGAGTAAAAGTATTACTCGCCAAAATAACTCTTTTAAAAAGAGGAATTGCCTGAATTCCTCCATGCCAAACACTCAGAGTAGGAGTGATATAAAAACCAAAAATATCTCTCCTACTCAGAGGAATACAGTTTGTGTGCGCCTTTTTTCTGTATCTCTCAGAGATGAATGGGACAAGTGAGTCGGGTAACTGTTATTCGGGGTCTCTGATTATAATAAATTATATAATAAGCGAATTAAATACAAACTTATTTTTTAATTGACTCGAAATTGTGTTTAACCTCTGCCACATTATACATCTCCTAATGAATGTATTCATTTCAATTTTGACCACATATCTAAATACTCAAGATTTGCAGTTAATTTTCTTAAACAATTTACCGAGAGAGAGATGAGAGAGAGAGGGAGAGAGGAGAGGAGAGCGAGCGAGAGATAAAGTATTATATAAATTTGTTAATTTTAAGTGCTTTTATAATTGCATAATTAAATACATTTATCTAGACAGCTTTGCGAAATTCAACTCAATCTTAACTGCGCGGCCACACCTCTTATCAGTGAGTTATGCAAATGGCATGCTTTAATTTAATGTCTTCCACGGAAAACATTAAATGCATTTTGTGATTTTTGTTTTTTAGCTTTCAAACAAAATGGGAAAACAAATTCTTCTATGAGCAGCAACGGGTCATAAATAGTTGTTGTTAAGATAGAGAGGCCGAGAAACATTTGTAGCCGAGCAGGCTTTAAAATGCGGCAAATCTGAACAGCATCTCGAACAAATTAAGTGGACAACAATAAATCAACGACGACTGACGACGAAATTCAAATGAAACATCAATAAGCCTAAAAAAAGAAAGAAACCAAAATCTATTGGCCAAGCGCACAACCCAAACCCAAAGCCAAACTCAGCCCCACAGAGTCGGCTCTCAAACTCAGGCTAAGGTTTTTGTTGTTGGGAACGAGCTGCGTGTTTAACAACAAACAATTAAGATGGCGACCAATTGATAAGCTGGCAGCCAAATCATCAGCAGCAACAACAACAACAACAACAGCAACAGCAATCACAGAAGTTGTGGCCAATGGGTTTGATGAAAGAAATGGCTTATAATGAAATAATTATGGTTGCGCCTGAGGGCTGACCATTTATATGTTGGCCAACAAGACCGCACGCTCCGTTACAGCCAGCTGAGACCTAAAACGCATGTTAATCAAACATTGATTGCAACAGCAACAGCAACAGCAACAGCAACAATGACACTTTATCGCAACAATATATCGACTTGGTTTTTGCCAGGACTTCTCGCTCGCTCTCCTCCTGCTCTCTCTCTCCCTCTCCCTCTCCCTCTATGCAGGATGCTTGGCAGGCTTTGCTTATCGCGTTTGTGTGGCATCTGCCAGTTGCTGCCAGTTTTGATGGCTTTGATTGCTGCTTTTGGCCATGCGTGATATTTATTGTTATTTGACACAAACGCCAAGCCGAACGACTGTCTGTCTTCTGTCTGACTGTGCCACCTTGTGGCATGCGTCGCCTGGCCGCGATTGAGTGACCAGCGACATGAAAAATGAAACGCAGCTCGGGCCCCAGCCACCAAACTCAAGCTGACAACATTTTTAATTGTGAGTTCATATGAAAAGGCGAGAAAGAAACAAATGGAAAACAAGCAACAATAAAAATGTTGCAATCGGAAGTGCACGACTAGAGAATGCTCGCTAGGGCTATAAAAGTGGCAATAGAGAAATTGATTTTATGCAGGTAGTCTATCAGAGAGTTGGATGAGAAAGAGTTCTGTTGCTGCAATTGAATATGGCTATATCTGAGCAAGCTATTCAGGTAAGGTAGATAAGGAAAGCTAAGCAATGATAACTCTAAAGAAGATTTTTTGTTTACAGCTGAAATTGTTTAGAAAGAAAGTTTAAGTAGCGAATAGAGCGACAATTGCAAAAAAATAAAAAAGTTTCGTTTAACGTAATATGCGATTCAATATACAAAACTTTATAAACAGCTATAAGATTGATAATAAGCCAGAATAAATGCTTGGCTTTAATTAAATTTTAATGAGTGTAGTACTCATATACTTTAAGCTTATGCTGCTAAAAATAGTCTATGTGAGTTATTGGCTTGGAGTTCTGTGACTTGGAGACAGATTTATCTCAGGTTGATTGCCGTTTGTGTATGTTAATTGCGTTGATTTCTAAATTGAAAACAGATAGTGAGTATCTTACCTATACAGAGCACCTTGAATTTTAGTCTATTTAAAAGTCTATAGATTTTGTTTTGAAACTGAATTCGATGCATTTCCAAGTGAGAAATATATTTTTTTAAATGTTCTAATAATTCAATTTGGCTCAAACTGAAAGACTCAGTTTGAGCTATGACCTTGAGATGAGCAGGAAACAAATTGCAATCTGGTCGAAGTTTGAAGATTTTCCTGCTGGAACGCTTACGAACAATAGCTGTCTCTAATGTATTTGGGCATTCTTAGATGCTTTCAAATTGTAGTTCATAAAGCATATATCCATAAAGCATATATCAATTAACGAAAGCGTCAGAAAAATTTGATATATTCCACTAAAAATCTAAACCAGCTAAATATATTTATTATAAGAGTTATACTACACCTACTAATTTTATATATATATTGATAAAATGATTGATTAAAGAAAAAGAAAATAATTAAATATGTTATAAATGATAACATGATAACCTTAGATATAATCCCAGCAAAGCTTGCAGCAACTGATGAAACTTCAAGTAGTAAACTATGAAAACTATGAAAGAATCAACTATATAGTATATCTCAACGATCAACTGCTCGACTACCAACTGCATTCTCATTCATAACCAATATGCTCACCTTAACTATGTGACCAAAGCATTTAAAAATATACAAACGATAAAAAAAACCAAACGAGCAACCAAATTGTAAACATTTCTGCCGACCCTGCATCAAGATAAACAACAAAAACCGCAACACAATGCACACTCTCTATAGCCGGAGCCAGGACTATTTGGCCAGTTGAGAAATTAGAGATGTGCTTCGAGATGGCCCACGACAAAAACTCAACTGATAAACGACTACAAACCCGAGAGAGAGAGAGAGAGAGTCAGTAAAAAAAAAACGACTCCAGTTTTTTGTTTTCGCAGCAAACAGAATGCAGCTAAAGACTTCCGAGAGATTTGGACCCGAGCCGATTCAATCAGCTCGTCTAACCATCATTTGAATAGGTGCGAACAGCGATCCAAATGCTGCCGATAAGCGCTCAGAGAAACAGGAAGCCCGTTCGGAAATCGAAGCTACTGCCAAATTATGACTAGACATAGGGGGCCAAATGGTGGTTCGCTGGCTGAGTGGCTGAGTGGTTGCTGTTGGCTGCTGTTAGTTCGTTGTTTCGTTGGTTCGACTGCCACAATTCTGGGCACGCACTTCGGTTGGCATCCAATTAAATTCAATTTTCGAACAGCTCGAGCGATGCTTACTGCGACTAAATTAAGCAAACATTTTTGTCGTCTTTTGCGGTGCTCACAGCGAGAAACGAGCTGAAATCAGCTGTGAGACGAACCAAGAAAACCCTTAGATATGTGATGGGATAAGAAGAGAAATGCATTTTTGTTGTAATAAATTGTAATATAATTTTGAATTTTATATATGCAGGATATTTGGTGTATATATTTGATGTATTTGCAAGTTATATTAGATATTTGTGGACTTATAATAAATGTAGGCGTATGCATCTAAAAATATGATTTGTTTCAAGACACGCTTTATAGCTATAAAACATGTTATGAGTTTTCAGACAATTTTTTGGAACTTAAACCTATAAAATACTCTAGCAGGAGTCGGTTTTCTTTACGTCTTTACGTCAACACAAAATGTTCTAGATACAATATTTTCAAAAACTTATGAATTTCGAAACGCAAATAAAAAATGGCTCGACCTTAACTTTGCTCATTATGCATATATGGGCAATGGGCAATGGCCCATATACCCCATTTTAAGTTATCCCTCATACAGGGTATACAAATCAACATACAAACAAGAGACACAGTACAAATACCGCAAGGCGAGAGACAAACACCATACGCTGATTATCAAAATTTGATAAACCATTAGATACCAAACACACACGCAACACCTGAATAGTGCTAGATCGAGAGGACTTCTCAGCTTCACTTGCTCCGAAGAGGTGAGAGTGGTGAGAGAGAGAGAGAGAGAGAGAGAGTGGAGGGGGGCTCAGCAATTGTAATTTCTAACGCGCGCTACAAGTTTATTTGTGCGTAACAAATATTTATTGGAAAGGTAACACTTGCTGCATGGCTGCAAGCTAGATGAACGTATAGAGAGGGGTTGGCTCTGGGTCCAACTGTTGCCCAATTGACCAATTAAGAGCCAGTCGCTAGAAAGCCTGATGATGTGTGTCGACACATGCTACATTTCCAGCGTTGGCTCTGCTCCAGTCAGCAAGATAGAATTACATCGATTTTCAAACGCTGTCATTATTTGTGGTCTGTTAGCATTTAGCTTGGGTTACGACGTTTAAAAAAACCGGGTCACCTTTCTACCAGACAAACTACAGTGGAAAACTCAATCAAATGGAACAATTACATATCAATTAACAGCAAAATTATGAGCACAGCGAAGTAAATCATTTATCTGATGTGAATTTAATCAAGATATTTTGGATTCGAATTTAGTTTAGTTTAGAATTTCTGGATTTCTTACAGATCAAAAGAGTTGGGGAAAAAGAAGATTATATAGCTGATAGATAAGAAGAATTCATGAAGAATTTGAATGTTGGATATGTATAGTGTATATATGTATATACATAATATCTTATGCGATCAAGACAATTTCTCCTTTTCTCTCTCTCTCCACAAAGATTAATTGTTAGATTTTTTGTATAAGTTTGGCTTTAGTTCTCTCTAGAGATTACTTGAATTATAAGGAGATTATTTTAATATTCAATTGAAAGTTGAAAACTGTTATTAAAAACAATCAATACAAAATGTAAAAAAACTTTTTCAGCTTAAAATCTCATAGACCTCAGCTGGTCAGTGTTCACTGTGATAATTTACTAACATAGAATTGTCAAATTGTTGTTAGCTTTCCTTCACTCTCTCTCTCTCTCTCTCTCTCCTCTGCATACACTATATGCATTGTAGGCGCCTCCATCGACCCTGACTTGCAGTTCGTTTGCCCTTTCAGTTGTCTAACAACTTTGTAATTTTTTGTTTACACGCTTAAATCGGGGCGTAATTGCTTTGGGAAGTGGCAATTGCTATGTGTCTATGGGCCCAAGCATTGGATATTCTTTGCCTCTCTTACCCTCTCCCTCTCTCCCTCTTTCTCGCTGTCTCTGTGTCAATTGTGAAGCGCTGCGAAAGCGCACACATGTCACAAGTGAAGTTGCGACGACTTTTGAACTTGGCCAACAATATACAAAGGGACAGCAATCTGCTTGTACGCACTATCAAAAGCAGCAGCAGCAACAACAGCAGCAGCAGAGGTCAAAGATAAAACAGATGCCAACGTTTGAGATAAGCCTGTCGACTGCGTCGTAATTTCGTGTAATTATATTCTCAATTACTTAACAAAAGCACACAGATTCAGATGCCAGATGCCAGATGCTAGATGATGTCGTCTCGATAAGCGAGCGAGTCCAAAAGCGTTTTTCCCAAAAAAAAAAAAAAAATGAAAGCAAAAATATGGAAAAATCAAAAGCAGGCCAACAACAAATAATCTAGCTATGAATGAGATAAACTTCTAAATGCTGCTCACTCGAGCAGTCAAACCAAACAAGCAGCAAGCAAACAAAACTGTCCAAGGGCTCGGGGCATGCCACGGCTGCTGCTGCTGCTGCTGCTGCTGCTGCCACTGGGCAGCCAGTGATACATACATATGCAAATGGCAGTCATCCTGCGGCCTGTCCAGGCAACTTAAGTGGTTTCTGCAGCAGCGGCAGCGTCAGCGATGTGATGCCTACCACGATATGATATGATTATGTTAAATGCTCGTTTTGTTTACTCTCTCTACCTCTCTCTCTCTCGCTCTCACACTCACACATGCGCTGATCCATGGAGGCTGACACAGAAGCCACACGCTGCTGTCATTGGTCATTGGCGTAACGCGCGGGCAGCAGCTGCTGTTGCTCTTGTTCTTGTTGTTGTTGTTGTTGTTGCTGCGTCGTCATGCTCTCTTAACTGATTTTCCAGTCTATGGACTTAAAGGAGCAGCAACGGCAGCAGCAGCAGCCAGGCTTGCTATTCAGTTCAGTTTCAGGTTGACGATTTCATAATTCAATTTACAAGATAAGGCTCACAACCCAACAACCAACCACAGCCAGGCGAACAACAACAACAACAACAACAAACCATTCAGTAAACAAAACAAAAAATATAACAATCAGAGAGCAAAAAAAAAAAAAAAATAAATAAATAAAACAACAAAAAATCTTTAATTAATTATGCATCAGCGATTGCGTTTGCGTTTAAATAAAATTTATATCAGTCAAATCTATTTGTCAGAGATTTTCACATGTTGTTTTGAATCAGCTTTTTGTTTGTTTTTGTTTGTTTTTTTTTTTTTTTTGTCATGTTAGTAGCAGTAGCTGTTGCAGTAGCTGCGGCTGTTGCATACGCGTTGCATGTCTATTGTTGTGCTGGAAATCTATTAATAATATTGTTGGAGCCTAGTAGCATATAAGCTGAATATCATTTATTTTAAAATTTGCCATAGCTAAAGCAAACTATTTTTGAACAGATTATAATTTTAAGCAACAATTTTCTAGAGTTTCCCAACTATATTAAAATACTTTCTCAGCATTGCAAACTTTGAAAATTTATGAAAAAATAAAAAATATTTTGTAATTAAGAATACTCCGTTCTTATGCTAAAGCATCCTTATTTTACTATTTTATTGAAATTTTATTGGTTTTATTATTTATTATTTTAAAATTTGTTATGCTTTTACTTACTGCTCTTTTGCCTCATATAATTTATTATTTTTAAACGAATACAAATTTCTATATATTATACAAAAATATTCTGCTAAGAGTTCACTAGATAAAATGCAATTTTGTTCAGTCAGAGATTCAATTTAATTTCATAAGATATGATCTATTTAAAATTGGCAAATAATTAGAGTCGTCGGCTTTCAAAATCATTCAAAACTTTAACTGTAAATTGTATTTTTTTTTTTCATAACTTTAGCAATTTTATTTTATTTATGGCTTCATAGCGTTTATATTCACAAATTTTGATCTTATTTTATTTTTATTTTTTATTTACTTTTAATCTTTTTTTTTTTTAACAAACAAACAAATTTTAATTCTTTATTATGCTAGTTGCGTCTCTAGATGATCTAATATATTTTTATATTTTACAATTATCCTAGTTTATGATTAAATCAATATAAGACTAATTATTTTAATGCGATATTTATTATAATATTTAAGCATTTCATATTTTTGTTAAGAAAATTGTTAACAGAACTTTTTGCATTATTTTACCGGGTCAAGAGCTGCAAATGACTAAGAAGAAATATAAATAAATTTATATTTATAATTTATATTTTTATATTTATATTCTATATTTATATATTTACAATTTGACTCTTAGCTATCAATTTCTGGAGCTATTTTTATGTTGATCAAAATTTCATATGAAATATTGTAACTGAATTGCTCGCGCTTAGCTTAAAGTGTCGATCACTGAGTAGTTTGCTTGATTAAAAACAATATCATAAAATATAGTACAAAATATGCTCCATTGTATCAATATATAACAAAATATAAAAAAATATATATACAAATCTGTGATTACTTATACTGTTAACATATAAATTGGTATTCTTGTTTTTACCATCAAACAAAATCAAGTTCGAGCTCGTTTATTTATTTTCTGCCTTTTCAGTTTGAGCAAATACGCGAGATCCTTTAATTCTCTGCATAATTTCAAATCAGACAAGCGTAAAAACATTTCATTATAACGCTACACAATCGGAATATTTAATGATTTAATCGGTCAACGAAATCAGCAACAACAACAGCTGCAAGCAGAGAGACAGACAGACGGACAGACGGAGAGGCAGACAGACGGACAACAACAAACAAGCAGAGGAGACAACACCTAAGCAGAAGCTGTAGATGTAGCTGTTGCTGTTGCTGTTGCTGTTGCAGCCAACTGCAGACAACGTGGCTCGATTAACTGCTTCAAATTCACAGATTTTAAATTTAAAACGTAGTCACAGAGCGCAGCCAAACATGTAGAGATGTGCAGCTCCCCCTCTGCGCTGCCCCTCCTTGGCCCCATCTCCACTAAGCCTGTTGCAGTCAGATATAATGGCGCGAGTTCATGTTTACAAAAAAGATTATGCAGCGCCCAGCTCTAAACGTGCTGCAGACGCTGTGGAGCTGAGTTCGAGTTCTTTAGCTGGAGCTGAAGTTGGAGCTTTAGCTGTAGCTGTAGCTGGAGAGTTCTAATTAAACAATTCGTAGAATTTCGCGTTAATTGCGAGAAAACGAGTTGAACGTGCAGCGTGGCTCCAAAATGCGAATGGAGCCATGCTTCGACTTGAAGCCATTGCATTTTGATTCTTTTTTTTCAGTTTTTTTTAACTGCACCTGAGCGCGGTTGACACGTTTTGTGCGCTGAGAAAGCGCTGAACTTTGATTAGCTGCCATTAGAGTTATGCTGACATGGGATATGGCATAATTATGTGGGCAGCTGGCAAAGAGAACTCGCATCAAGCTCTATGATTAATACATGTGACACGGGTGGCTGAGGAACGTTCGGTTGAGTGTGGATCACAAGAGCAACAGAGAGAAAACTCAATTCAAATTATCGCCAAACAAGATCGACAGATGTTCAACAAAAGCAAACGCAGAGCAACCACAATGAAGACGACAAAAGACGGACACGTCTGCGAGTCGAAGCCAGAGCTGGACGAGCTGAACGAGCTGCAAGAGGTCATTGAGGTGCAGCGACCGTTGTCCAGATCGATCGAAAGCTAAAGTCAAAGCCAAAGCCAAAGCCAAACCAGTCGCACGTTTCACTGAGCAAATAACGCCCCATTTGTTGCCAAAATACTAAACTAAAGCCCTTAATCTAAACCACTTTGGGCAACAAAAGGGTACAGCAGCAGCAGCAGCAGCAGCAGAGGAGCAAGCAGATCGGTCAGAGCGATCGACATTCGACAAAAGCCACGCATATTTCGCATAGCCGAGGCACACCTTTGCACAAAAGCAACGCACCAAGAAAGAAAAGGAAGCAGCATAAACAAAAGCATAGAATATATGTATATGAGTGTGCGTGTGTGTGTGTGGTGTGTGTGGTGTGGTGTGCTTGAAGTGCCCAAAACCCGCACGCAGTCAACGTCAACGCAACGCTACCGTCGATCATCATCCTCGTCATTGTGGCTTGTCATAAGCGCTGCTCGTCAGCGATCCACAGGCATAGGCAGCCAGGCAGACAGACAGAATGCGAGAGAGAGAGAGAGAGAGAGAGAGAGACGGAGCTGGACAGACAGACACTCGACGGAGCAAACGTTGCTTATCAGCGGCGATTAATCTGCATCGCTGTTGCTGATAACGCGACCCTATTGAGCTTGCTGCCCAGCGTCGAACACATTTGTACCTCAACAGCAACCACAGTGAAGCCTCCCTCAGTGAAGCGTCTCAATGTGAGCCTCATCATTGTTAGCCGTGCGCAGTGGCAACCAACACTCATGTTGAAATTATGATGGCTTCTACCTTTAGCCGTATACAAACAAAGACACACACACACACACAGAGACACACACATGTGTGTATGTGGGCATATGGGCAGCTCGATCATATCGTTAGATATAATCTTGATGATCTATTGACGATATGTTAGCTACGCAGATTTGTGTTTTCTTCTTTAAGTAAATGCTGTCAACATGCGCACGACGTCTCTGGACTAACAACAAAATTTATGTTGCTCAGAAAGAGTGCGGCTACACTGCAAGAAATGGTATATGAACTTGCAAGACTTAATTGAGAATTTACTATTTAGTAAAATATTGTTCAACATTTTATTAGATCCTTTTATTAAAGGATTTAATAAATCATTAAATAATTGTTATTATTAAGTTGGACTTTTTAATAAGAATCAAATGGTGTCTATGAATACACTGCAAGAAATTGTATGTAAAAAAAAAATAATCTTAAATTTATTTAAATTAATAATGAATTAATAAATAAAATAATTTGATACTTGTAATACATATGCTAAAAAATATTAATAATGTAAATAATTTAAGAAAATTTGTCTTGACTGAGCAGTTTCTTTATGGGATGTAAACTATTTGCGGGCAGTGTTTTGTTTACATTTACAACATTTCCTTAGCTGAACTTGAGTGAATTTCTACCATTAAGCTCTTAAGCATCAAAGAGAAATGAAAATGTGAAGCTCAACAATGTTGCGGGCGAGTGCTTTGTGTGTTGTGATGAGGCTCCCAGAGGGGCAATAATATTACACACACGCTTGTTGTTCAGCTTATCTGCATGACTATATATGTATATATAGAAATATATAAATTTTATATATGTATATAAATAAGTAAATATTAAGTCAGCAGCCCGCAAACCTCGCCCACCGCCAGTGCCCCTCTATGCCACTGCCACCCCATTTCCATTTCGGCGATAAGCCCGCAGCAGCCGTCGTCGTCCAAGTCGATCGTGACTTTAGTGAATTGAGCGCGTTTTCAAGTGTCGGTGTAGAGCAGCATACAGAATCAAGAGGAATTATAAATCTATATAGTGATGCATAGGCCGGTCTATTGCTGGCTGGGAATACAGTGCCTGCTAGCAGCGCCCATCTACGATGCCACTGAA
>JAUESP010000213.1:0-20640 GCA_030914335.1 Drosophila borborema
ACTGCCATGCACTGCCATCCACTGGCTGGCTGTTTGTGCTTTTCTGTTTGCTTGCTGTAGCCTTTGTGACACTAAAGTTTTGCATTTGTAAACTGCGCCGCTCACAGCGTAACGGTTATTCGCAAACAACAAAGCTGGTTGGTTGGAGCTTGTGTGAGGAACATAAATCGTAGATTGCTGTGTGTGGTGCAAATTCAAGCATAAAGTTCCATCGACGAGCTCAAAGGCATGCAAATCGCTATTTAGGACAATTGAAATCAGAAATAAATTTAAGCTGGACTTAGCTTTTTTCACCCATTTGGCAAAATTATTTCATTCGCAGTTCTTACTTATGTATATTCACCTTCGGCGTGTTTCTCCTAGTCTAGAAAATGCTCTTTTTATACCCGTTCAATGAACTTAGAAAGACCTGTCCCATTTAAGACACAAACTAAGAGCTTACACAAAATTTAAGTAAATGTTGCAGATTGAAAACAATTCTCAGAAATATATTTATGAATTTGTATACCCTGACCCAATTGAAAATGGGAATTCAGGGAATAATGGTTTTGTGATAATGTATGTAGCAGGCAGAATTGTACGTCGTAGACTCCACAAAGTATATATTCGTATCAGCACAAAGGATAAGAATAAGTTGATATAGCCCTGTCCGTCTGTCCGTCCGTATGAACATCGAGATTTCGGAAACTACAAAAGCTAGAGAAGTTTCACATGGCGTGTACTGATTCATGGTACAAATTCGCTTGGACTGAAGCTTCCAAAAGATGTGGAGTCAATCCAATATGGAAAATCTTGTATATATTTTGGGCTGTCAATTAAGCCAAAGTATCAATTCGTATCCCTAAATAGGATTAGTGCCATAGTAAATAATCGGATGCTGTGAGGAATGTTTGGTACATTTACTTCGCTTATGCGTTTGGTTATGTTAACAGCATCGAGCAGAAATGTTGCGCGTGCAACATGCGACCGTGTTCGACGTCACACGAAGGCGTCACGAGTGCTCGCTCGGTGTTTCGTTACTCGGTCAGCCAAGCCCCCACCCAATCAGACAACCATGCTGCATGACGACAACAACCTTCAGCGCGCAATGATGCTCTCTTTCTTGATATGCTCGTGTGCGATGCCTGCTCGGCTCCTGTGTTGAGCAACATGCTGCGGCAACATGCAGACATGGACTTGACCTTTGGCAACAGCCCCTTTACTGTTGTTTTATGCAACCAATTAATAGACAACTCGAGTACACATACATACACAGGCGAGAGAGCGAGTGTATGTGTGTGATTTATTGCAAGCAGTCATAAATCTGCGCACAGCATAACAAAAAAACATGCATAATTTCCATAAATCTTTTATGGCGTCGTGTTAAAAGTTTTGCCCAGGCCAATTATGCGCCCAAAACTAGGCACTAATTTGACAGCAAGTGGCCAACAAGCCCACCTCTGCGGGTCACTCAACCCTTGGGCTTTACTGCTGGCTACTGGTTGCTGGTTGTTGGGTCCTGGCAGAGGCCATAAGTAAACACAAATTGAGTTATCTGCTGTCAACAGCATTATGAAGCGCATAGACAAGTAACGTCAATTATTCGCCCTCTATCTTCCTCTCTCTCTCTCTCTCTGTGTGTGTGTGTGTGTGTGGTTGGGCTATCGATAGCCAGCAAGGATGATTATGAACCAGCTGCGTCAGCACTGTAACCCCACAGAGCAATGACCTCTCGTTAACTAATTCATTTCAATTTGCACAAATACCTCAAAATGTGCAGCACGAAACTATTGAATTGGCCAACAGGTTCTAGAGTCAATGGTAAAATTGATTCCTAGAAAACCTATTGATTTTCCCCGTTAATCCCATTCAAGCATGCAGATGGAAATACAGTTACGCAATTATAATTCATCGACCTATTTTTGCATGTCTTCTACGAGCTGTGAACGTAGGACAGTTAAGCCCTAATAAGTACAAATCCGAGATTAAGCTGCGCACAGTGGGCACAACTCATATGAACTTATGTTCAAAATGTATGGCGATTTATATACTATATTGATAGTTTATTGGGAGAGCGTGGGTGGCTAGAGCTTCTGAATGTTTCACTTTTTTTAAACTCTGAAAAAAAAAAAAATAATAATAATAATAATACACTATAATCTTATATACAATTTGATATATAATCTTTGAATACGTAATAATAGCATATCGAAGTAAGCTTTCAGTTTGAGAAATATAACAGATTTCATTTGTACTTTATATTTTAATTTTTACTATTAATATTTAACTAAACTTATATTAATCTTCCACAATTAACACTAAAGATGGAATATTTAAGATATATTCCAACAGAAATTCAACAGAAAATGTTTGTTAACTGAGTTAGTTTATTTTTGACATTTAAATGCTAACACCTGGGTAGGCATGTCATGTGACTGAAAGCAAGTCTTGATATTTGCCTGAAAAGCAAGTCTTGATATTGCGTGATTTAAAGTTCAACTGGCTGCTCAACTTTGACATCGAGTGTCAGACGTCTTTACTTGTGTGGCTGCAACATGTAGAAACATGCTGCTGGGCACATTGCCGCTTTCGTTCAGTGTTGTTGAACGTAAATAGGTGGCAGCATGAAGCTGCCGAAAATGTTGCCAAGTGTGCTTCGCAACATATTTGTGAATGACTTTGGCAACATGCATGTTGCTTTTGCTTAAAGTAATTCAATTGAATTCTGCCAACACGACAAATGGCTAACTAACTGTTGCCGGCATCTATTCACCGACAGCTAAGCTTTCCAATTGGCCCAATCGAATCCAGTGATGACAAGCATAACACTTGATTGACAAATCATTGTCCACATTTGTTGCCTGGCCAATTGTGGGCGTGGTGTGGTCGTTGGTTTTATCTTGTTGCTCGCAAGAGTTTTCTTATTTCATTTTAATTGCTTTGCAGGCGCAAGTCAAGACAGATATGACAACATACACACGCGCACCACACACACACACACACACATACACAGACATGCAGACAGTCAACAACTCATTTGCCATTGCGCTGTTGCGCTCTGCGGGCTGCGGTTGTGGTGATGATGATGATGTGTGTGTGTTTGTGTGTGTGAGTGTATGCGTAAAGTCTCTGTTTGTGTGTGCTCATTAAAAAACGAAGCAGCTACGCAGAGAAAGCGACATTTGCATAAATTGTGAGTGTATATAAGTATGTATGTGTGTGTGTGTGTGTGCCTAAAAGCATGCAAAAACGTGCCACTGACACCACAAATGTCAGCAGCAGCCAGCAGCAGCAACAACAGCAGCCGACAGTCGGCAGCAGAACAAGCAAAAGTCAAAAACTTGCAAATTTTATGCATCACAAGATTTCAACAACTTCCTTTTGGCCCAGCATTCAGCTTCGACGACGGCCTGTCACCCAGCCACGCCCACCCAGTGGAGCTCATTAAAAAGACCGCCCGCTCGAGCGCCTCACTCTGTGAAAGGGCTGTGCGCTGTGCTGCTCGTTGTACTTCAGCTTTGATGGCTGTCGTTTAAACGATCGTTTCCTTTTTTTACGCACTGGCAGCTCAACTGGAGTGAAGTCAACTCGAATGTGATTGACAGCTGGCCACTGGGCCCGACTCTGACCCCAGTGAACTCTGACTGCTTGCTGCCAGTCGGCGCCAATTTATGAGGGTGTCATTTACAGTTTTCCACTCGCAATTAAAAGGCAAGCCAGAGAAAGTCGAATCTACCTCAAGAGTCGAGATGAAAGCGAAAGGCTAGGCAACGTGCATTTGTAATGGATTAACACATCGCGCAGGCCGAGGGATGGCAACCCCCATGGGCAGCCTTCTGTTTGTGACTGGCTTGTCATATAAATCAAACATAATCAACGCCAACCTTCAATATGTGCTCTCGCTCGTTCGACTTTGCAGCTGCTTGGCCTGGCCTGGCATGGCCTGGCCTGGAGGCTGGGCTCATTTGGGGTCGGGGCAAATAAATCTAAATTACGAACATACTTAACGATGAGAGCACAACTCTAGTCTCCTGCTCTCTGACCGCAGGGGAATTCAATTGTGGCGAGCGAGTGTTTGGCCCTCGTCTAACTGCTGGCGGCTTCAAGATAACAATCTCTCCATTTTTTTCTCAGGCTGCTTGTTTGTTTTCCTCCCCAAATCCCTCTCTCTCCCTCTCCCACTATCTCTTGTTAAATGCTGTCTAATGAGCCACGGCAGAGTTGACACCTCAGCAAAAGCTGCAGGCCGAGGGAGGCTGGCTCATTGATTTAATTGCAAGTTATTGATGAGCCGGAAATCGGCTTAAGTTTTAACTGCTAACACAATTGTAGAGGCAGCTTGGTCCGTTGACGATGCGGCACACGCTGTGCAGCAAGCGAATAAAGCGCAGGAAAAGTCATTGACAAGAGGCCAACAACATAATAATGGAACAAATACGAAAATAAAAACATTATAAAGTCAACGACTTGCAGATACCCTGTTGACAGTCGGAAGATAACTTAAGCAGCGACTTATAACTATTCAGGATAAGTGTATTGAAACCCTAAAGGTTTATTGATTCTAAATACATATGAGTTAAATGGAATTTCTAAAGAAAATTTAGTTTCTTTTTTTTTTTTTTTTTTTTTTTTTTTTTTTTTTTTAATCATTTTCTTTATTGCAGCTTATTGTCTGTGACTCTATAGCGCAGATATAGCTATACCTTAACCTATATATGGGCTAGAAGCCAGTATTTACATTTTATATAATTTAATAATATTATTTAATTATTAAGTTACTGCGTTTATACTCTGCTTGAACGTATTTCAATACAAATATATATAGTCTTTCTTAAAGGGTCTTTTTGGTTGTCTGTTGCCTGCTTTTGCCTGTCAACTGCACACTTTATTAATATACCCTTTGTAATCGAACGCATGGCCTCAGGTTCCACAGTAAAAGAATAAGTCTCCTGTTGGCAGGACATGTCGGCAAGTGCGTGTGGGCGTCTACAACAAAGCAGCTCTGCTGGTATACACCTCTAGAATTGTATCGCCTGGAAAAGTGGGCGTTGGGTATATACTATCTCATTTGCGGTCACGTTGGGTGTCAAGAGCGCTTCAACAACAGAAAACTACAGCAACACAAATTAACAATGGCCAGAGAAGCATTAGCTCCATTATTACAACAACAACAACAAAAAATCTGATTAGCAAAGAAGTGAGATAAGAAAACACTGTTCAATATTTATAATATTTATTTATATAATCTCCGGCGTTAATATGTAAATCTGTGTGGGAAAGTGGAAAATGCAAGAGAGTTCTGTGCTAATTTCCTTGGGCAAGTCAATGATGTGAAATATTCATAAACAAGAAAGTCTTAAAATAATTAATGTAATGAAGTTTAATAATTGAATAATAATAATTGAAGATAAGTTTTTTAATGGTTCATGCATATGAAAATAATTTAGAATAGCCAAATGACATGGACAAGATAGCTATGTATGTATATTTAGTTTTATTTGTTAGTTGCAGCTTAATCTAGTTTTACATAAAAATGGATAAAAAATGGTCAAAGCTGATCTATATCTAGAAAATTATACATATATATTAATATTACTATGCTTAAAATTTTTAAATATGTTTATTCTATTTTTCATTTGTAATCAATATTTTATTGGATTATCCTTTTGGCAAGATCTGATGAGTGGTACTTTTTGAGGCGTCTCTTCATCGGCTTGGTATTTAGCCGCATGGCTATCAAATTTATATGGTTGTCAAGCCGTTTCACGTACTTTGCAACATTTACATAGCTGTAGAGCTTCTCGAGTTCTCATGTACCATGTTGCATCACATATTCGCCTCAGAATTCTTGCTTGGGCGACTCTGATTTTCTTCAAATTTGTTTTTGCCGCCATGTCGCATTTCCAGATAGGGCTTAGGATGCACACTCTATTCACGAAGTTAACCGTACTCTTTCGCTCTCACTCTGATTGGGAGACTTCGGTCCATTGAACTATTCGTGTGACTATGCTCTTTCGACGAACATCGTATAGAGAGCGATACGTTCGACGCTCGCACCACGAAGTTCAGTAAATGAACTGATGATCAAAGAGTCTATACAACATATACACATTCATATGCATACACATATACACGCTCACACTCACATACGCTATTGATGTGCTATGGTGGACTTTGGAAATCTGGCAACTCTGCTCTCTATGCTCTCTACTAGACATCTGCATGAATGCATCCAAATGGGCAAACTCACTGTACACTGAGTTGTTATTGATGACGCTTCATACAAAATTTCTTTAAAAAAATTCATACACATTTTATAAATTTATTTCTATTATAAATTTATTTCTAAAAACGACTCATTATATAATAAATTAATATTTGAGTGCAAATACATTATCTTATTACTATTCTCTACACTGCATACATTAAGCTATATAACATACAGTAAGCAGATATTTTCCTGCCTCTGCGTTTATAACAATCGTTACAATTGGGCTGGAATCTGTAGCTTGTACAAATAATATATAATGTAATAAAGAGATATATTCGTTTATTTCATGTATTTATATTCAAAAATTTCGTTTTTATCTCCTTTAGTCTGTCATTTCATTTTCCATCAGCTGCCCCTGTCTGGCTTTTGGCACACATCTTTGCCCATCTCATATTGATTTTCTGAATTGCAATGGATCATAATTAGCCCCGACGCTCACCGCATGCTAACTGCCTTGTCGCAGACATTTCACATTTTTGAGTTGTTGTTGGAGTTTTTTTTTTTGTGCAACGCTTGTGCCGCACTGTTTGTGATTGGTTGTTCTTGACATGGCCAGTCAGATGTCCATTGTCAAGTTGGCACTTGTGCAGGATGTAGCTGTTATTGCGGCTGATTCAATGTCTGGCACCGATTGCGTCTGAGTGCTTACCTGGGTGCTTGTGTCACCTGGCTACCTGACTGGTTGACTGGTTGACTGGTTGACTCTCAGCTGCTGCGCTCTTCAGCAGACACACAGTTTCACACCCTTCAATGTCAAATGCCGTTGTGGATGATTGAAAACAAAATCGAACCCATTTATCGATCACTGAGCCTTGAAAAACTGCTGCAATTAGCTGCTCAATGCAGATCTAAGCAGCTTGTCCACCTAAGCCACGCGCTGTCTATGCCATTGCCAGGTATGAGAAGTGCCTCGTGCTCATCCCTGTGGTCACTGTTCACTGTGCCCATTAGTGCTGCTCAGCAGCTGTCTGCCTGACTTTTGAACTAGCTCTCACCCCCTCTACAGCCTGCGGCCCGTGCCCGTGCCCGTGCCTGTGCTCATGTTCGTGTTTGTGTCGGTGTCCTGCGACAGCCTTGTTGTGCCTTTATCAAACAAACAACAATGAACGCCGTCGACGTTTCATTGCGGCTCCTCCGGGCTGCGGTCTCGCCAGTTGCCACACATTTCCAAGTGTTTATTTCAGTCCACTTCAGGACTCTTCACGCCACAATGTGAGGTGTAAAGTTTGTTTATGGTCAAGTGGTTTGTGTTTTCTTTTTTTTTTTTTTTTTTTATATATATACATACATATATATGTGTATAAATATGTATTTGTGTATTCTGCCACCTATAAAAAGGAAGGCGCCTGGACAGTCCTCTCTGTTGACACGACACTAATGACCACTCGGATCTTATCTGGACATGTGAATGGCGCTGAAGTCGCTTGCTGTTGTTGTTGCCACAATTGTTGCCACTTTTTGCCTCGCTTCCTGCTCGTGCTCAAATTGTTGCACACACTTAGTTATGCATGCGCTTTTTCCATATTTCCAGCTATCCGCACTTGCCGTCTGTTGCTCAGTAGCAAAAAATAAAATAACATACATACATGTGTATACACATACATATATACATGCATTTCATTGTTGCGCTCGTAAGCCATACAAAGAATTCAACTCAAATATATTCTTGTTCGTTGCCAATAGAAGTGTGAAATACACTTCACACTTCTGCCAAATTAGCAAACTAAAATGCACTTTAATATTTACGGAGATTTTCTGCATGCCAAAATTGTTGAAAATGAAATAAGTACAATGAGGAAATGTAATAATATTATTAAAATATTGAGTTGAATGAAAATAAATTAAATTAAACTTATAAAAATAGTTTTTAAGTGAAATTGATTAGATTTAAATGAAATTCATTAAATATTGAGTTCAATTGCAAAGTTAAATTAAAGAAAAATAAAACTGAATAATTTCAAAATTTACAGACATTTGCTTTGATCGTATGAAAAGCTTTTTAATTAATGTAAACATTTTCTACTCGTTCAGAATAATTCTAACAACAATTCATTTGTTTGAAAATGTGTAAATAATATACATATATAATATTATTTTAGCCAAAAACTGTTTGATTCTGAGCAGAATTGGCTTCAGTTTCATTGAAATATTTCAGAGCAGGAGAATTGAAAGCTTGTAGAGATAACGAAAGAGGAGTCCATGTAAACAAATTGGCTAAATTGATATTTATTTTAATTATTTACAAACAGTACATTTATTTTCTGCACAATGATATGAAATCGTAAGATGTATAAAATGAAAATTGGATAAGCTTAAATCAATGTGGCCAACGAAATGCATTTCTTTTACAAAGGGCATATAATGCAAATAAGTTTATTGCAGGCGTGTGGCACTGTATGCGTGTGTGCGTGTGTGTGTGTCTGTACATGTGTGTGTTTGCAACAATATTGTGCTGCTTGCAACTTTATAGTCATTGCAGGGATGCAAAAGGGAAGGGCTGTTGCTACTCGATGCTGTCTGTATGCCATAGCTACTTTTGCCTGCCAACTCGAATGGTTTGCCAACAAAACATGGCACGCACTTTATTATGGCGAAATGCTGGAAATTTTCATGGCAGTGAAGTTAATTTGTGTGCAGTTCGCACTCACGCTCGAGCTCACGTGCTGCTGCAGGTGTAGACACTGCTCTAGGTGTTGCATTGAATCTTTCTGTCACTGTCTATTTCACTCCATCAACTATGTATGAGCGACTGGCGCCACGCCGCGAGCAATCGAGGACCGCAAACAGTTTACAAAAATACATACATACATACATATACATACCCATACATACATAAATATATATGTGTATATGGGATATGACATATGTATGTATGTACGAAAGGAAAAGCAAGAGTCTTAAAATACACTACCCGATGTAGAATTAAAGCTACCTAAGTAAAATAGATTAACTTTATTTTTTTAAATGAATAATTTAATTTGATGAATAATTTTCTTTATAAACTATTTATATTAGCCACTGCAGTGCACTGATGAAAAATTTCAAATTATCCGTGAGTTTGCTTACTAAACACTGCCCTAATTTTATCGACTTATCCGATAACTGATCTCGATATCATCAATTCATTTGCCGATAGTAATTATAGTTACAAATTATGCTAAAATATAAAAAATGTGCTAAATAATGACAAATGTACTAAAAAAAATGACGGATGGCTCTTCAAAAACTCTATTGTGTGTGTATGTTAATTACCGTTTATATTTGGATACATGTTTATTATTATAAAATTAAAATAAGCTGAGTATATACCTAAGACAAGCTTCTCTTGAAAAATTTGAAAAAATGAAGTAATATAGCAGAAACAGATGAAATTTTCATAAAACTTATATACCTGTTATGGACAAGAGAACAGGGTATATAAAGGCGATTGCCTAGCCTGTTATTTCGATTGCAAGCATTTTTGCGAATATACCTTTTTGGCAGCGTGGCATTTGTGTCTCTGCGTGCATGCGAGAGAAAGACCAATAGAGTGAGAGAGAGAGAGAGAGAGAGAGAGTGAATGTAGAGTGTGTGTGCTTGGCTACCGATGTATGCGTTTCGCAATCTTCAATAAAACTGTTTGTGCGCTCTTTTTTGGTTTGAATTTTTGTTTGTTTTGTTTTGTTTTTTTTTTTTTTTTGGTGCGCTTTTCATTTGTTTAAAACGCAAACTATTGTCCGGGCTGAGCGGTGGGGTGGTGTGAGTGAATGGGTTGCGTGGGCGAGTATGCGAATATTACCTCAACCTTTTTCCATTCAGAGGCTGTCCCTTAGTTGCGCACAACTTTGTTGCTCTTTTTAACGCGATTGCCATTGCGCATTGTATTTGTTGGCATTTTTTATGCCTTAACTGAATGTGGGCGCTATATTGGGATAGGTCATGCTGTTTGAGCAAGGTGGAAGGAGGGCAGGAAAGTCGAAAGCTGGGTGGGGATTGTTCACTCAACTTCAATTGCAAAATGCGCGACGCGGCTCTGTTGTGGGCTTTCATGGCGGCCACTTTATTTCATAGCCGCCTTTTTTCACAGCCGCATAAAATGCAACAACAGCAAATTGGAATGTGTAACCGCAACTCGTAGTTAATTTTATTTATTCAGCAGTTCGTTGGTATTTTCGTTCTTTCATTCGAATTTTGTTGTTTTTCTCTGCTTCTTGCTTCTTCTTTTTTTTTCTAATTGTGCTGCTGCTTTAAAGCATAAACTGCCGCCCCCTGAGCTGGGCTCGCATGTTCCAATATGATTTAGGCGCTGGGACAATAACATAAATTAGGCAAATGCTGCAGATAAATTAGCCAAGCCCAAAACAGTTTTATGGCGGCCGCTGCTGTCACAAAATGCAACGAGCCCAAAGGCAGAGCCCAGAACGCAGAACGCAGTACGCCGTTCTCCGTCCCCTGTCCCCCATCTCCTGTCTGCCGTTCGCAGGGGCATCGAAGGACATGGTCCTTTTCAAATAACTCATAAATGCAGCAAGGCTAGCTAGCGGCAACCCAGGGGAGGCAGCAGTCAGCAGCTGGCCAACGGCCCGACATCTGGTGCTGCGTGTATTTACGCCATAAAATGAATGGAATACAAATGGATTGAGCGAGTCGAGCTGAACTACAGCACTCCCTCCCCCAATTGGATCGATGCCCAATGCTCAATGCTCAATGCTCAATGCTCAATATTAATTGCCTTTTTTTTGTCGGTTCTGGCTGGTGATAATGCAGTGTTTGTTCATGGATTTTAAGGACATTTGTTCAAATCATGCTGCTTATTGTAGTGCGTAATAGCAGGCAAATCAATTACATTATGCCAAATCATGAGTCGACACTACACGGTCAACAGTAGCAGCAGCAGCAGCATCGGCAGGAACTGAAGCTGTGTGGCATGCAGCAGGCAAGGCAAATCGAAACAGGTGTGCGCCAGCTGTGAGAGAGCAGCGAGAGAGAGAGAGAGAGAGAGAGAGAGAGTGACAGAGAGGGAGAGTGGGGTACACATAGTTCCTTTTGTAACCATTTGACCATATCGTAACATTCGGCTTGGCTCAGCGTTATTTAAAAACATTTTCACTGTATCGTTTCGTGGAAAGCTTCCGTGCGCGGCTGTTCCGGCCGCTCCACTCCCGGAAATGCAAACGTGGCCAGGGAGTGAGTGAAAAGCGCAAAGAAAATTTATTGACAGACATTGCCCCTTTAAAGATTGTCCCTCGCACTGCACATTGTTATCAGACACCACGCCCCACACACACTCACATGTACGCACAGCTGACGCATATTTATGCATACCAAAAAAAAACAAGTAAGAAAGCTCTAGTCGAGAGTGCTCGACTAGATAATACCCTGAACCCAATTTTAATAAAATAAAATAATAATCTGTACTGTGGTTTGCTTTTTTGTAATTATCTTGAAAATTCATCAATTTTAGTGCTGAAAATGGCAAAAAACTTCTTTATTTTGAAAATAGTTAAATATATTGCTCTTGATTAGTACTAAAATTAATCCGTTTTCAAGATAATTACAAAAAACCAGTGTCGAACGTGACAAAAAGTTGACTTTTCTGGAGAATTACCCATATGGATAAATCAGAAAGTATACATAAGAATGTATGCGTGTAACGTTCAAAATGTACATATGTACATGTATATATACATTGCATTGCCAAAAAAATAATAATAGATGGCGCTTATATTAGTTGAAATTCGAAAAATGTTATATTATTAAATATCATTAAAAATAGACCCAACAATAGACGTTCCTCGATTAACAGGCATCACCTTAATTAACACAGACACTTCATAATTGTAAAAGAAATATATCAATGCCACTCGAAGCTGTAATAGCCATAGTAAATAAGTTCACTGCTAAAGCGCCATCTATCAAGTTTAAATTCTTAGACCATGCTACACTAGTTTTGAATGTATATGTGTGCATACATATAGGAAAACTCTTACACAGATGTCACGTGCTTTTGTTATTTGGGCAGACTTTTTTCATTATTTTCTGTTGACTTAACGGAATAAAATATAATTGAAACAAAAACACTTTCAGAAATGATGCTATTAAATATTTGAAATTTAAAAAAAAACGCACTTATTCACAATTAGTTAAACTACCAACTGACTTTCAAAGGTATCAAATACAAAAGAATAAATAATAATAATAAAGAAAAAAATAATAAAAAAAAAAAATTAAAAATAAGAAATTATGAAGGGCTCAGGCGAGACTAGAACCTGCGACACCCCAATATTTGTTACTTCTGCCTAACCATCTACACTACGGCTCACTTGAACGGCAGAGTAGCGAAAACGAATCAAATTCGCCATATACGAAAAAAACTAAAGCAGTGGCTGAAAATACAAATACAATTCAAAGACAATTCTAACGCAATTCAAAAACAATTGTGATTCTTAGAATTTGCACGCATAGCAACATAGAAAACGGCCCAAGATTTTTTGTGTGTATATGTGCACACGCATACGAAAATTGATTTCCATTGTTATTTTAATTGTTTTAAAATTTTTAAAATATATATTGGAATGTAATGAGAGTTTCAGCATATGATCTACATATTCTTTTTAACATTTTAGGTTTTTTCTAGAAATCATAACTCTTTTACAATTAGCTTTACATGCCCAAATATGTACATACATATGTACATACATATGTATGTACAGCCACACATATGTACATATGTATGTATGTGTGCCCGCAATGCGTCTTGCTGTGTCGTTGCCTTGCTTGCTGCGCCACATGGGTTTTGATGAGAAAACTTTAGAGACTAATAATTCTGTTTCTAGATGGACAATCGTATTAATATGTTCAGATTAAGATTATGATATTCATATCTTTATGCCAAACCAAACTGTATGTCTCTAGTATTTGAAATGCATTTTTTACACATTTGGGGTGTGGGGGCGAATTGGGGATCGGAATCCAAAATCTGACAAAAACCGAAATTGTATTAAATTGGTATCTATATATATGCAGAAGACTTGGAAACTCTAACTCTAAAGATGAATTAGCTAGAATTTATAACTGGTTCCCGATAATTTCAGTTATCGATAACCTTGCAAATATACAAGTTATCGAATTTCTGAAACAAACTCGTACTGCGCGCGCAATATACGGACCTAACACAAAAAGAATGAACTCTCTAGCTTTTGTATCTTCGGAAATCGACGCGTTCAAACATACGGACAGACGGACAGACGGACGGACGGACGGACGGACGGACGGACGGACAGACAGACGGACATGGCTATATCAACTTTTCTCGTCACCCTGATCAAGAATATATATACTTTATGGGGTCTGCCACGCCTCCTTCTGCCTGTTACATACTTTTAACAAAACCATTATACCCTGATTTCCCATTTTCAATGGGCTCAGGGTATAAAAAAAAAAAATATTACTCAGAGAGGCATCTGGGGAATTTGTAATTAAAACATTCTCATATTCGTTTCGAGCTTGGACTTTGCTCTTTGTGTGGAATAATATTCTGCAGCACGAGCTGAGCATGTTTTTGATTTCTTCCTCTTCCACTTGCCAGCACAACAAAGCAATCAATTTAAACGGATTGGCATCGGCATTGGCATCGGCAGGGGGCGAAAGACATTTTAGAGCGCTTCAAGTAAGGGCTAAGGACGAAAGCCTTTCAACACCTGTTGGCCAAAAGAGAAACTGCAATTGGAATTAACTGGGAAAGCCCAGAGCTTCACATTCATACTTAATTCAGTTTTTCGTTACTCTGACTATCTCTCTTACTACCTTCCCATTCCCAGCTCTTTTGGCATCCTCTGGCGACCGCTTTTCCAATTTTTAATCGATTTGTGCACAAATAAAAAGGAGAAAGCGACAAAATTTTGGTGTTCGCATGGACAGCTGGTTGTCCCATTGCGGCCAGTTGCACAGCTGCGACGTTTTATGCCCGAATTACTCTCGATTTATGTTTATCTTCAAATTTACGAACCCGTTCAAAGCGCACCCGTCCCCCACCGCCCCTTTCCATTCAATTGAAGTAAATCCCTGTTATGCTGAAAAGTGGATATTCAGGTAAATTTGCATTGACCTGCGCTCGCGCTCCTATCTAAAAGAAAAAGATTATTACCCGATAAGCATAAAAAAATCAGTTTTTACTTTCAAATAGGCGAAAATGTGACATAAATGTACATATATAAAAAATATAAAAATATATATAAAATTAATATTAAGACTCACTTAAATGAAAAGCATATGACTACAACTTCAAACATGCATAGATCTCGTAGATGAAAACTTTTGAGTTGACAAATTTCCAGGGTATTTCCATGAGATTATCTCTGTGGAGCCATCATGACACCTTTTTTTTTTTTTTTAATTCCGCTTGCCTTTGAATACTTGCATTGCTTTGGCTTAGCAAATTCGGTTTGGTTCATGTTCAATGAGGTTGGCTTTCGTGATTTTTTTCTGTGGTTTAGTTCGAGCAATTTTTAGTTCTCTGGTGCGACCTGTCGCTATTTTTATTGCATTCGCTCGTTTATTTAACCAGAGAAAATTCCACTTTATAGTGAAATGAAACCCGACAACCCTGCTGCATTCTCAGAATATGTTGAAACTTTACGCAGCAAAATATGTATGTATATATTTTTTTTCCTAGCATTTATTTGTTATGCTCATGGATTTATCAACAGATTTGTCTTGTTTTTTTTTCTGTGTCAGGCGCAAAACATTTTATTTACAAAATAATTGTCAAAGTTGCAGCTGCTAATTGCAGTTTTGTATTTTGCCCTGGCAAGCTATATAAAACTGGACTTGTTTGATTCCAAGCACTTGATTGGTTTCAAATTAAACTTTTTATGAAATTATTAGTTAGCAGCAGTTGTCAGTAAAGCTCTAAATCTGTATGTACTTACTGGGAGTTTGCAAGAAAAGATTACAGGAATAAGTGCATAAGAAGAAATTTCACATAGAAGTTTTAATTGTGTTGAGTAAAATGTTTTCTTTTGCGTAACTTTAATTAAAATATAAATATTCTTATATATGTGCAAAAGCACAAATTCAATGCAGAGAACGAATAAATAAATAAGTATAAATTAAATAAATAAATAATAAATAACTTAGCTCAATATGTGCTCAATATTGACCTCGATCTCTTGTAAATAGATTTTATAGATAGATTAGATAACATTTTTTTCTCTTTGCAAGATTATGATGCCCTCTTGAAGAGTAGCTAAATTTCCTGAGACTAGATTTCAGTTAAAATTCATAACCGCACTTTAATAAGACTTTGGATATACTTAAATATTTCAATTATTAAATCTTATTGATACAGAGTTGTTTGCTCAATCTATGATGTGAGCTAAAGCCAACATCTCTTCTAGAATTATCTATCAATACAATGAAAGCCAAGCTGAATGAGTTTTATTTGACAACACATAAAAACATGGAGTAGCACAGCTGTCATCTGTTTGTGCTATATCAACTGCAAGGCGTGTCGCATTCAGGGTAATTTTTAGACGCATTAGAAACTTTATAAAAAAATGCATAAAATGTTATACAAACGTGTGGAAAGTGGCTTAATGACTGTTAATCAAAGGCCCTTTCGTTTAACTGTAATTAATGATTAGTGTGCTAGTTAGCTGAGCCAGCAGTTCCTCCATCTCCTGCCAATGGACAATTTGAATGCGCTGCTCTCACGCACACGGCGCTCAGTCCCGTATGATAATCATGTTAGTTTTGATGATATATTTATGGCTGTCTAACATGATAGCCAGCCATTCTGGCCTATATCAAATTGTAGCTGGAAAGTTGTTGACCATGCGGGCCTCATTCGCATAATTAAGCTGTAAAAGTAATTGACGCATAAGTGGGGCAACTTTTGAGCATAATTTTACAGTCTACATTTGAACTGACATGCGCTGACTCCGCTGTAGCTGTAGCATCAAGTGAACAGACAGACAGACGACTCGCATTTGCCACATCATTTTTGCCAATCATTACAATAAAATCAAATGTCAGAGCCAAGCCAAGCCAAACACTATCCGAAGTAAGTTTCTGGCCAAAAATAAAAACTCTCGTATTATATGGAAAAATTTCGAATGCATTTTATGGACTTTTTACGACTTGAAACTTATGTGGCGGGCGCGACAAGGGCGAAAGAGTCGAGTCTAATAAAAAGCCACCCAGAATAGATGAACCCAATGAAGAGCATAACAAACGACATATAAATATGTATCTGTGTATCTATTCACCAGTTTGCTTCAGTTGCCGATTTTATGAGCTTGACAAAGAGCCGGACAAAAGGTTCGTCGACTGGGACTCGTTGCTGCTGGAGGAGGGAGGGTGGTTGCTGCTGCTGTTGCTGGTGGTACCTTGTTATTGTTGTATCGTCCCAGTTGTTTGAGTTTTGCCAAAACTAATAAAATTAAATTGAATTGCTTAAAAATTGCCAAAAATGAGGCAAAGTGTCAAAGGGGGCCAATGGGCCAATGAGCCAATGGCGCCACAGCAACCAAATGGTTATGAGTCCGACTCTCGGTGTGAGCCTCTGACCCGATGCCAGGCAAAGGTGGAGCCCAAGTGGCCTCTTTTTTTAGACGCTCGTCCCCTAGCCGTTGGCAACGTGCGCGCATTAAGGCATTTTGACTGGCATTGAATATTGAGTCCGGGGTCTTACGGCAAAGTGAGTGGGAAATCCTAAAATTCATTGGAAAGCCGAAATGCCAAATACACTTGGCAAGATTCGCATGCAAAAGACATAGAGAAATAATTTACATTTAAGTAACTTGAGTGAATGCTCTTTGCGAAAATTAAATTTAGTATTTGAATGGTATATGAACTATGAATGATAATCAACTAAAGCTGTTTCTTCTTCCAGACTTGCATTATACGCGTAAGAAAGTAGAGTAGTTGAAGCTGATACATATGGAAAGCGTTTTGGGCTTGCTGCTGTCTGAAGCGATTGGCTCGCTGAGCTCGATGTCGACAAATTGAATCGCACTGATTGCCTGCCAGGGAGGTAGGTGGAACGCGCTGGCGGATTCTTGCTCCAGCCGCAATTTTAATGCAATTAAGTGCAAATCAAAGTCGGCGTCGAAGTTGACGTCGGCTCTGATATATATATATATATATATTCTTAATATCATCACCGTTGCCGGCATCACGATGGCAAACACATCAGCGTAACCATAACGAATTACAGTCAAATCCAATCAACTGCATGAAAACGATATCATCAAAACAGTTTATTGCACACACGCGGCATATGATAGATATACGGGCGAGCATTGCAGCACTCAAGTGTAATATGACTGACATTCGACGATATGGGAAATGCTCTATGCAAAAGTTGTCAAATGCAAATGCAAATGTGAGATTTCCATAATTAGTTGACTGCCTGATGCGATATTTTATATATTTCATTCATATGGCAGACAATTTAATATTTGACCACAGCCGTACGTATAAATAGATTTATAAATATAAATATATATATATTTTTTTTTAATTCAGTTAGTGAAAAACAAAGAAATAGATGACAAAAAATTGCAATAAAATGTTGAAAAAAAAAAAAATAATAAAAATTTGAAAAAGAAAATAAATATGTATTTATTTCCCGTTTATTTATATTATTCATATATATGCGAAAAGTTCAATCAATCAGCATGTCAATGCGTGGGCGTGGATGTGGGTGTGTACGTGATGGGCGTGGCTGGCGTACGCAATCAAGCGCCTGATTCATTTTATTATTTTGTTAGCTGTGAAATGTTATGAAATTCTCCAAATCAAATAACCGCAGATCACAGCTGCAATTTAAAGCACCACAAAATTCAGCCTTTAATTGCAACTAAAGTGTTTCAACTGCCCTGGCATGGCATGGCATGGCATGCTTGGCGCAAATTAGCATAGCCTAATTGAACACAAATGGCATCCTATTTCCAGTTTCCAGTCAGCCACTGGCACGCCTTTGCCACCAGCCATGAAACTGATACCCACTCGACTCGGCGGTGCGACGCGAGTGTCTCTCTCTCTCTCTCTCTTGCTCTTTCTGAAAGGATGCGGCGTCCGTTTGCAATTTATGGTGCCACAGACGACTTGTGGCAGAGATGAGAGCTGGGTGTGTGCGGGGGGTGGGTGGCCCTTGCGAAGGCTATTGCTGACTTTTGAGTAATCAAATCGAAACTGTATCGTTCACCAAACCCAAATGACTCTCTTTGGTGCGCTTATTATGATATATGTATGTTCAATGGGCACTGAGCACTACTCAGCTCAGCTCAGCTCAGTTCGGAAAAGGGATAGGTATATATAGTGATGTAGTCTATGGTCGTCTGGGCAACTAAAATTGTCATGTGTATATATTAAATGCCATGAAACTCTTTGCGGTGATTTCCCTTTTTGATAGTCCACAAAATATGGAAATAATTGGACAGTAATTAAGCTGTGACTCGACATGCACTCAATTCAAATCGCAATTCCAAGTTGGATTAGACATTCGAAACTCCAAAGCCTACACACGACAACCTGGCCTGCAGCCTGTACGAAGATGTACAAAAAATTGTTGAAAAAAAAAAGAAGAAAATAAATGAAAATAGTTCGACTAAAAGGACCGCAACACAGAGTTCACTTTTTTTCGCACGTTGCAAAAATTTTTGATTGCAATTTTGTGTTTCTTTTGCTGCGTAGGTGTAATTCTTTTGCAATTCACCTTCAATCTGGACTCCCTTCCACACACACACATCGCATACAGACAGACTCTGAGTAGATATCCGCCTGCCAGCACGCATTACCATTGATTAACACACACTCGTCCAATTTTGGGGCTGACGCACGCAAACTTTTTGCTCAGATTGAAAATACAAGTTTTTTGCCAAGCTGCCGACTACGTCTCGCATTGTTTCCACTTATTGGTCCTGCAGTTGCACCCCCAGCCATGATATACACACGAGCATTTATATATTTCATTCGTTTCTTTCTTCTTTCGCCTGGAGAGCCTTACATGAAAAAATAGATTTGCTCGTGAGATGCTGAAACTTGCGCTCGAAGCAGCTCAAATGATATATTTTCAGTAAATCAGCCATAAATATTGAGCATGTCAGTGCCAGTTGGCATAAGACATTTTAAAGGCTTGGCTAGGAGAGATATATAACTTTATAGCTCATGCAATACAAATTCAATGCACTACTTACAGTTGCAGCTAAGTTAAAGTAGTCAACTCAAAGACTTTAGAGTCTAGATATAGATAGGTAGAGAGTCCCCTATGTCTGCGTATGCATAAGTTCAGTTTCATTAAATTTAAAATTATGAAATAAAATAGAAGGAGAGTAGACTGAAAGAATCTTGACAGATTTATCTATTCGAATTAATCAATGAAAAGAGTTCAAGACTAGTTAATAATAATTATATATATATATATATTATATATATATATATATAATTCATCTTAACTTGATTAATCGTTTTCAATTTCATTTAACGATATTTTCTATTTAACCATTTCATAGCTAGGTTCTCCTTCATGGAAGTTCTTTTGATACATAAATAAAATGTTTTATGAAATTAAAAAACTAATTTGATTAGATAGAAACAGAGTTAAACACGGTAACTAAATATATGCAGACTACGAATTCATTTACTTGCAAAAAGGTTTCCATTAGCCTCAACGGTGTGAGACTATTTAAAAGCAAAACTACATCAGTATTTATTCCGAAGTAAGCACTGAGAGCTCACAGATAGTGAAACATATATATTGCTTTAAGATAAACTTCATAAGCCAATTCATGTCAGTGCAGTGTTTGCCTTTTACTCTATTTGTTGACTAAACTTTTAGCACAGCTGCGTTTGACAAACGCGCCGCTTACAAGAGGTCTAAGCGAGGTGAATCTGGGGGCGGGCTGGAGTTGGCTTTGGCTAATTAAAGTCAAATGTGGGCCAGCAGTGCGGCCTTTGCGCAGTCGTCTAAAGTTGCTTTGTTTTGTTTGGTTCAGTTCCGATTTGGTTTTTATATCGCTTATTTTTGTTTTTTATTTTTTTTTTATTTAGTAAATATTTTTTTGCTGCTGCAGCTTCCAGAGGCAAAGGCTCAACTTTTGAGCTCAACTCCAGGGAGTAACATTTTTAATGGACCAAGCGTTTTAATTACTTTGCTAGCGCAGTGTGTGTCAGTGAGTGAATGAGTGAGTGTCAGTGAGTTGTGTCAGTGTGTGTGTGTGTGTGTGTGTGTGTGTGTGTGTGTGTATGCTTAAGCTAGTGGAACATAATTACTCGTCTCTAGTGCAACTCCCGGAAGTCAGCGCCAGCCGCAGCATCACCGGAAAGCATGCTGCAGCGGCGAGAAACTTGGCATAAAATTATTATATGGTAAGCAGAACATATCAAGTCATATATTTGTTAAATGC
>JAUESP010000214.1:0-62085 GCA_030914335.1 Drosophila borborema
AAATAGACGTTCCTCGATTAACAGGCATTACCTTAATTAACAAGACACTTCATAATGTAAAAGAAATATATCAATGCCACTCGAAGCTGTAATAGCCATAGTAAATAAGTTCACTGCTAAAGCGCCATCTATCAAGTTAAAATTTTAGACCATGCTACACTAGTTTTTAATGTACATGGTGGGCATCCATATAGGAAAACGCAGATGTCACGTGCTGTTTATTATTTTCTTTGACTTAACGGAATAAAATATAATTGAAACAAAACACTTTACAGAAATGATAATATTAATATTTGAAATTAAAAAAAAAAAAACCCACTTATTCACAATTAGTTAAACTACACCTGACTTTCAAAGGATCAATACAAAAGAAATAAATAATAATAAAAGAAAGAATATACAAAAAAAAAAAAAAAAAAAAAAAATTAAAAATAAGATTATGAAGGGCTTAGGCGGGCTAGAACCTCCGACAGCCTAACATTCGGTGCATTTATCTAGCCATCTACACCACAGATCACTTAGACGGCTGAGTAGCGAAACGAATCAAATTCGCCATATACGAAAAAAAACTAAAGCAGTGACTGAAAATACAAATACAATTCAAAGACAATTCTAACGCAATTCAAAACAATTGTGATTCTTAGAATTTGCACGCATAGCAACATAGAAAACGGCCCAAGATTTTTTGTGTGTATATGTGCACACGCATACGAAAATTGATTTGCGTTGCTCAACGTTGCTTGCATTTCCATTGTTATTTTAATTGTTTTAAAATTTTTAAAATATATAATGGAATGTAATGAGAGTTTCAGCATGATCTACATATTCTATTTGACATTTTAGGTTTTTTTTTTAGAAATCATAACTCTTTTACAATTAGCTTTACATGCCCAAATATGTACATACATATGTACAGCCATACGCTGATCTGCGATTGTACACATATACACACAAACATACATACATATGTACATATGTATGTATGTGTGCCGCAATGCGTCTTGCTTTGTCGCTGCCTTGCTTGCTGCGCCACATGGGTTTTGATGAGAAAACTTTATAGACTAATAATTCTGTTTCTAGATGGACAATCGTATTGATATGTTCAGATTAAGATTATGATATTCATATCTTTATGCCAAACCAAACTGTATGTCTCTAGTATTTGAAATGCATTTTTTACACATTTGGGGGTGTGGGGGCGAATTGGGGACCGGAATCCAAAATATGACAAAAACCGAAATTGTATTAAATTGGTATCTATATATATGCAGAAGACTTGGAGACTCTAACTCTAAAGATGAATTAGCTAGAATTTTATAACTGGTTCCCGATAATTTCAGTTATCGATAACTAAGCAAATATACAAGTTATCGAATTTCTGAAACAAACTCGTACTGCGCGCTCAATATACGGACCTAACACAAAAAGAATGAACTCTCTAGCTTTTGTATCTTCGGAAATCGACGCGTTCATACATACGGACGGACGGACGGACGGACGGACGGACGGACGGACGGACGGACGGACGGACGGACGGACGGACAGACGGACATGGCTATATCAACTTTTCTCGTCACCCTGATCAAGAATATATATACTTTATGGGGTCTGCCACGCCTCCTTCTGCCTGTTACATACTTTTAACAAAACCATTATACCCTGATTTCCCATTTTCAATGGGTTCAGGGTATAAAAATCGATTAACTCTTAAAATGTCTTCAAAGTAACGATTACTACTATCCAGATTACTATTATCGAGATAATATTATTACTTGCGATGAATATAATCACTAATTGCGCTAATTTATGGGAAAGCATACAAAAATGGAAAAGGCATACAAACAAAAGTTCCGCGATGAATGTACAAAGAGTGCACCATTTAAAGATTGGATTCGAAAAGTCGAATCTGACAATACGAGAGCATTTTGTATTTACTGTAAATGCAATATTTTTGCAAAATTGCACGATTAGAAAATGCATGCAGCCACAAAAAAACACAAAAGTTCAGTTGGAGCCTATGCTCAACATAAATTGTTTTTGAGCCACAAACCAAAACAAGTAATACTGCGAAGGAGGAGGGCACATTGTGCTTGTATATTGCGGGTATTGATATCTATTAATGATAAGTATAATAATAATCCCGCAGAAGATGTTGACGACATTGTAACGTTGTTCGAAAAAATTTAAAAAAGCAATAAATAACATACAAAAAATATATATAAAATTTCAGCTATTTTTTCAACTATTTTTTTATAATTTTTAGCTATTTCGAGCTATTTTCAGAGTTGATTTTGCTATTTTTTGGTCTCAAAATCTGGCAACACTGTTCATGGGATCTCTTAGTGGAGCAGTAAAATGTGGACTGAATGAGATATTTAATTTTTTTACCTGTAATCCAATTTCAGTTCCCCAAACCTGTAGTAGCTCAATTTGTACATTAGACAATTCAGCAAAGCCGGAGCGCCCTCTGCATCTACTCTGAATTCACCACGATCCGTAAAGAAATCGCTTTCCTTGATGTCTTTTGGATGTTCTCCTTCCGCAATGCGAACCATCCAAAGGAACTTGTTTATATCATCACCAGAATATCCAATCACACCTCCAAATATGACTAGAACATAATCCACGTCCAAAGATGTCATAATTTCATAGGACTTTTCTTCTGTCGACGACATTGCCTTTCCAACTAAGGCTATATGACTATTATTCCAAGTATTATTGTCGACTAATGTTGTTCTATTAGCCATCCCGGCAATTTGGTAACCGTAATCCCACCACGACATTATGCGAGCATCATCTGCAGTATTTTGAGAGAGCCAGTAATATGCTTCTCTGAAGTCATCTAATATGTTTCGTGATCTAAAATTACATATTTAAAAATTAAAATATTAACGAGTATACATTCCAAATTGCATCTAGTATGATAACTTGCCAATGGGAGGATTTGCTACGTCCCTAGTGGGAGGGTAGGGAAAATTTTTACACTTTATAATTCGGGAACATATATGAGTATATGTTTCAAATTTCAGTCAATTTAAGTCTCTAGCTCTAATAGCGTCGAAAAATATTGCGTTCATACGGACGGAAGAACAGCAAGACGGACATTGCACATACCCAATATAATTTTTTTCCCTTTGGGAAAAAAGTATAAAAAAAAAAAAGTAAGAAAACTGTAGTCGAGGCTGCTCGACTACGAAATCCCGAGCCCTTCTTCGAACGAATAATATTCCAAGAATTATTCGATTCGTTTTTGCACACATAAGAACCTGTACATGCAAAACCACGCGCACACATAGGCGCTGATCTACGCCTGTAGAAATGCATGTGTGTAAGCATTGCAAGCGTCTTGCTATCTCGCTGCTTTGCTGCTGCGTCGCATGGGTTTTGATGAGAAAACTTTGATGATTAATAACTCTATTTCAATATGGACGATCTTCAGAGTAGTTTAAGAGTAACTAAATGTATCTATTGCCAAATTGCAAGTCTCTAGTACTTAAAATGTGTTGAAGTTATGCCCAAAAACAAAAAAAAAAAAAAAATGTAAACGAATTTTCGATTTTTTATCGATAATTTGGAAATGCGATGAGATTTAGAAAAAACAAAATAAACTCGTACTGCGTAAATAAGATACGAGTGTTCATGTGTTTAATTTCAGCTCTCTTTTGTGGTTTCCGAAATCTCGACGTTCATAGTAGTGATGTAAATTTGAATGAAAACATCGATGTCGATGTCCATCTATGTGTTCAAAATCAAACATCGATGTTGGGTTGAAACATCGGATTGAAAATTCGATGCAGCGATGTATGGCGATGTTTTAAAAACATTTCCGTTTGACAATAAAACGAATATTTTATGTTTTTAAACTGCAAAAATTTTGTTTGCAATTTTGTAGGGACGGACGGACAGGGCTAGATCAACTTATTTTTATGCTGATCAAGAATATATATACTTTATGGGGTTTGCGACATTTCCTTCAGCCTGATATATACATTTTTACAAAACAATTAAATTCCCATTTTCAATGAGTTCAGGGTATAAAAATGTGTGTACTTACCCATCTTGGCTATTGTGAAACGCAAGAACTATAGATGGGCTCGAATACGCATTACTTGTTACCCATGTGCAATGTACAGCGAACATCATTAATATCATTAAAACCGCCAAAATTACGATACTTTTTAATTTGAGCTAATGCCACTCTCGTGTGAGGAATCGTGTTTGGTTCGATGCCTTAATTTTCCGGCCTGTAAAGATTAAATGTATTTAAAGTTCTCCTTAGTTATGTACACTAAATATTTGAGCTAATTTTATGTATATTACTTATATATTTGTTTGTTTTGATGTTAACGCTCTATATTAATTTTTGTTGGTTTCAAGTTAAATATTCTTATCAGAAATTATTTAAATATACTTCCATTCTATTTGTTGATATAAAGTTTTCAAATTGTGCCCCATTCAAAATGTTTGATCATGAACTTTCAAACATGATATATTAAATAAGTAAGAAGGCTCTAGGTCGAGACGGCTCGACTACGAGATACCCTGAACCCTGCAAAAAAAGTGATACTCTTCTTCTTTACGCACTTATAAGCGCGCGCTCTGCTAACTGCGTAGTTGCTACCTTGGCTGGGGGTGGGTTCAGCTGAACTTTGGACGCTTATAACTCCATTCTAGATGGACGATCTTGATTCAGAGTAGATTAGGGGTATCTTAATCTATCTATGTGCAAAATTGCAAGTCTCTAGTATTTGAAAATGCGTTTTTTTTTAATTGGTGGCGGAGGTGGCGTGGCACCCAAAATCTAAAAATAACAAAATCTGTGTATTCAGTATTAGATAGATATTATCTAAATATATTATCTAAATATATAAACGATGTAGAAGTTAGACCCAAAAAACATAAAAAATGGAAACGAATTTTCTATTTTTATCGATAATTTGAAATGGGATGTGTATCGAAAAACAAAAAACTTCGAGCTAACATACGAGTGTTCATGTGAAATTTCAGCTCTCTAGCTTTTGTAGTTTCCGAAATCTCGACGTTCATACGGACGGACGGATCAACTTATTTTTGTATGCTAATCAAGAATATATATACTTTATGGGGTCTGCGACGTCTCCTTCTGCCTGTTACATACATTTTCACAAAACCATTATACCATGATTCCCATTTTCAATGGGTTCAGGTATAAAAAGTAAGAATGCTGTAGTCCTGTAGACCCCCAGAACCCTGCAACGAAGCTAATACTTTTCTTGGCTTGGGCTATTCCTTGGACATTTATAATTCCATTTCTAGATAGACGATCTCCATGACATTTTCAGAATATAATAAAAGCATTCAAATGTGTCTATTTGCCAAATTGCAATTGGCATTCTAATTTCAAAAGTACAAAATCTTTGTATCCATAATATCTATCTAAATATACTCTTAAATCAAAGAAAGAGTAAACGGATGTTCGATTTTGTATCAACAATAAGGAAATGGGATTAGTTATCGAATAAAATAAAATTTCAATTCTATATCTTTTGTAGCTTACGAAATCTCTGCGTTCATACGGACGGACAGTTGGATGGGTTGGACTAATACTTTGGATGCTCCATTTCTAGATGAAGCTCATGAAACTTTACGTAACAGAAAGTAATAATGCATACAAATGCCTAATAATCAAATATAAATTCGTTTTTATAAATTGGGACCGAAGGGACATCCAAAATCTGAAAAAAAGGAATCTTCGTACCCTAAATATTCAAATTCGAAGTGTCTAGCTCAATCGGTGTAGAAACTACGCTTAAAAACGAACTTTCGTTTTTATTATACCCTGAATTCATTGAAAATGGGATATCAGGGTATAAAGGATTTGTTAAAAGTATGTAACAGGCAGGAGGCGTGACAGACCCCATAAAGTATATATATTCTTTATCAAGCGCAGGCCAGCGCCAGCGTGCGTGTATATGTATATACATATATTTCGTTAAGCGTGCATAAGCCATCGAATAATTGGAATAGTATTCGATCGAAAAAGGGTTCAGAGGATCTCGTAGTCGAGCAGTTTCGACTAGAGCTTTCTTACTTGTTTTTCTTTCTTTTATTGATCTTTGTTTCTATCGATACTAAGGAAATATGATGTTTATCTAACATATGAGTATTCCACGTACGATTTCAGCACTATAGCTTTTGTAGTTTACGAAATCTCTGCGTTCATACGGATGGACAGACAGAGCAAGAATATACATATATAATTTATGGGGCCTTCGAAGTCCATCTACCTGTACAACACATTTTCACAAAAACATTATACCCCGAATTCCCATTTTCAAATGGAATAATTTGGCGATTGAATTAATTAAATGTTGAATTACCTTATCATATAAACTTTTTCTTTCCAATGACTCCTCCTGATCATCATTTCTTGTACACAGTTAACCGTATTTGCCAATCGTTTAGACGAGTCTTCTTGTAGGAACACATCTAGTAGTCCGGAAAATGCAACACCAGCAAGCATGCACACAACAGGCGTTAGGGTCAACATCAAACGAACCATCACACAACCGGCAAAGTAGACAGCGCTTATGGCGTATAGTATGACAAAAACGCGTTCATCATTGACCTGCTTTACACAATACCACAGGCCGACAGGAAATGCGCAGACAAGAATATGCAGATCAAAAAAGAAGGAAAACCATGTAGTGGGCTGATGTTCCGACACAGATGCAATAATGGGAATGTGAATTTTGGCATAGCCAGTATCCCAAAGAGAATAAAAATCTTCCACTCCATGGTGCAACAACGCCCATCATTGTTAAAACAACGACAGCGACGAAAACAAGGACGGCTGCTAGCAATCCACCAACAATAAATAATTTCTTAAACTCATTTCTTGACAATACGGTTTGCAAGTGTCGCAGAGCAGCAACAGCCATGAGCAGCACAAAGACACCCATTGCCGCCATATGTTCACTTGTGCGAATTGGCTGGAATCCAACAAACGGTATTTGCATTGAAAACAGCAGACCGAGAATGTAGAACGTGCTGTAGCTTGTTAGAAGTCTCGGGGAGTAGCGATTCATTATGAGGAGCACGAAAACATGTAATGGAATCAAGTTGATTATAAATACATATCCACCCCAAGCGGAAACCATATAAAAATAGGATATCGCTGCACCAGCTGACCAAAACACGGATCCAGTCTTCACTGATCGTACCCATAGGAAGTATGTGAACTGTAAAGCAAATATGGCAATGCCTTCGTTATCATATGAGCCTGCTACAGAGCGGCTAATATAACCAGGTACTATCGCAAATAAAGCTTGCAGCAAATAATCCAGCGCCGGGTGACCAAAGTTCCTTTGTCAATAGATACGTCGAAATAGATGTCAGGCCACTGAAAAACCGGGGCTAAAAAAACACATATGTCACGGATGTGTACGGGAATGTTCAATATATGTAAGATGTAATGGATGCCACCAGATGTTATCATTAGTCCAGGGTATACAGTGCCGCCAACGATACGTCCGAGAGGATACCAGGCACGCTCATCAAACCAATTAAGAAACTTATACCAGCCATGTTGCAGCCATGTAGGCAGTTGCTCGGTAATTGAACCATGGATCAAATTCGTGTATTATCGATTCAAATCTTATGACGGCAAATAAACGGGATGAAAATCCGGCTATCCAAGCAATTAGCAGACAGCAAATGTTATAAGGCTGCTGTAACCCGCAATTTTACTATTTAATATTTTCGATCCCCGGTTCATTTTAAATGTGTGCTCTAGCTCACACTTTAATACCAACGAAAAACAACTAAGACACGTAGCCTAAATTATACCGGCGATTACAAAGGAACTATTACACATATATTGTTATCGAGTATTTTTGTTTTTTTGTATTTGAGGATCTACGTACTCTGTAATAAAAACATGGGTACTCCGCAAATAAATATTAAATATATCTGATTACAAATATTGCCATATATATCACAACAATGCCGATATGATAAATTATATAGAAAGTCTGTTCGAATGGGTAAACGCGTCTTTTCGCAAAAACTGTAAGAGTTAGAGACATAAGTCTCTTTGTATTTGGTCCGCATATTGCATGCTCATACAAAATGTAAGAAATCTATAAGTATTCCCGTTTCAAAGTTATCGATAAAATCCGTTTATAAAAAATTGTATCTCGTTAACCTTAAGATCTAGTGTGTCCAAGCACTAACCATACAACACATAGACTGGACAACTAGAACAAACTTTTTTCACGCACCCGAATATGAGCGAATTGCCGCTCAACTTCGTATTTGTTCGGTTTGGGCAATTCGAGCTCAGGCAGTCAAAATTTGATACGACGCATTCATTGCGCTGCTAGCGGTCGACCGGGATGGTCATATTTTCATATGAGCACTTTCTATGCGCTATTTTGCTTTACTCCCCCTCTCTCTTTTTTTTCTCTCTCTATCTCACTCTATGCGAGCACAAGCCAATTGCCCACAAAAATTGTAATTTGTTCGCAATTGGCAATTGCCCTTCTTAGTAAGGGTATGTCGAACTCTTAATCAGCTTTGCCATGCTCATGCAAAATTTTAGTGTTTTCGTAATAATTTTCGGGAAGCGTAGAAAGGGGTATTCTGACATTTGTCAATGCATATGAATTTTCAGATCCACTTAAATCGTTTATAACCCGTTCAAAAGTGTTTTGGGGCTATGTTACTAATTAATTACAGAAATTTTTTTTTATTTATTAAATACATATGTATAAAAATAAATGCATATGTATGCATATACATAAACATACATTTCATATGCATTTCATATTTGCTCGTATAGAGTAAGATAGATAGAGAGAGAGAGAAAGAAGAGAGAGGGGGAGTAAAGCATGCGTCGTATCAAATATTGACTGCCCGAGCTCGAATTGCCAAACCGAACAAATACGAAGTTAAGCGGCAATTCGCTCATATTTGGTGCGTGAATAAAGTTTGTACTAGTTGCCCAGTTTATGTGTTGTATGCATATGTATGGTCCAAGTCTTCTGGATATATAAATAATTTATTTTATTTTGATTTTGTTAGATTTCGGGTACCAGCCCCAATTTTCACCATACCCCCAAATGTTTAAAAAATGTATTTCAAATACTAGAGACGTTCAGTGTGGTTTGGGTATATCTAAATAAATGTCGTGAAGAAGAATTATTCATCAAATAAGTTGCTATAACTTAGTCTATATGCAAAACAACCAAGACTGGTTCGGGCAGACAAAAAAAGCTTGGAATGGCTTAATATTTTTTTAAAGACCGATTGCTACCCCTTCCCTACTATTAGACGTTCTGTCGTTTCTATAAGAAGCATATAATTTTTTTAAAACCAGGTTTCAGATACCAGGCACATAAAGCTCATACAATATGTATTGTAATGTCATACAATGAATTGTATGACATACATGTAGCATGTTACTGTAAATGCATGCTCGTAGAACTTTTGCCATACCTTTTGAGCACTGGGACTGCAATAAATTCGCTGTTTATTTTTACTGCCGTAGACAGGAAATACAAACCCGAGCAAATACGAAGTTGGCTGGTACCTGTACATATATGTCTTGTGTTGAAAAGATGTTTTCTAGCTGTGCACTCAGTTCAAAAACCGATATGCCATGATATCCTCTCCGGTACATACAGTGGAGAAACTTTGTCTGAACAAAAAGGCGATGGATGCAAGTAGCTAAGGTTTGACCTACACTACGTAAGGATTTCAAGAAACTCAACTATTCTACAGTTTAACCCCAGGCATACAAGTGTCGAGTGTAAATGTGTGTGTGTGTATGGTCATCGGGAAATAGTATTCTTTATGCACATCAACACTTTCATACCCTTTCCACAAATAATCAAGAAAACACTAAAATTTTGCATGAACATGCCGAAGCCGTTTAAGAGTTCGGCATACTGTTACTCAGAAGGGAAGATGGGATCGTTGCGAATCGCGACTCGCGGAAAAATTTCAATTTTTGTGCGCTGCTGGCTTGTGCCTGCATACATATGTATATACATACATATATGAGAGGCATAGAAAGAGTGAGTAGGGAGTGAGTAAAGAAAGAATAGCACACAATGATGCTTCATATGAGAATAGAATCATTTCGTTCGAGCGCTGACAGCGAACTGAATATCAACTACGATATTTTCGCTGCCCGAGCAGTAAAATTACAGAGCCGAGCAAATATGAAGATGTTTAGCACGGGAAATCCAAATCTGGTTCGTGAAAAAAAGTTTGTTCTAGTTGTCCAGTCTATGTGTTGTATGGTTAGTGCTGCTACAGAACTCACAATTCATTCTCCATTCTTAGAATAGAAAAATCTCTCTCTGCGCGCATCTCAATTGTGTATACTCGTATGGCGTGTATAGGAAAAACAAACAGCTTATTAGTAATTGCTAAGATGGCAGAAAGCATTTTAGCATAAATATAAATTTGTGACAATACAAAACAATACAATCGCAATTCATGGAATATGTATACACACTTGGGTGTGTATACACGTACAAACATCTGTATACTCATACATAAATATGTATAGGCATGCATAGAAAAATTGATTGCCCACGACAGCGTGGCAAATCGAAAAAGCAGTTTCTAGTGCTTAAATGTACAATTTATATGCATGTGTTTATAAATATCTTATTATTGGCGCTTGTAGCAAGTATTTTATAATAAATAAATTAATATAAAATATGGGCAATTCTCTAGTGTCGAATGTGACATTTCGTACGCATTTAGAGTAAAAAAAAACTAATGCCAAAAACAATTTTTTATTCTGACAAATAGTGGATCTTATAGCTCTTGATGAGCACTATAATTGGTGCTAAGGGTGATTTTGAGAAAGTATTAATTTTCAAGATAATTACAAAAACCAAGCAGGGTCGAACGTGACAAAAAGTGGAAGTTGATTTTGAAATTAACCATTCAATCGCAGATTTTAGCGAAACCTTAAGTGATAAATTATTAAAATTAATTTTAAATTATCAGAAATTGACACATCTTAATAATGTTTTCTATTTGATTCCAAAATATTGAGTAGTTTATTTTATTTTTTAGTTTTAATCAGGGTCGAACGTGACGTGTCGAACGTGACATTTTTTCCACCATACTTTTTTCTTTTTTTTACTTTTTATGTAATTGAGCATGAATAAAGAAATAGAAATGATTTTCAATATATTCTATTTATTAATTTTTGAAAAACTTAACAAAATAAAAAAAAAAATAAAAAAAAATAAAAATATTCTGAAAAAACAAAATACGTTCGTTCGACATCGCAGTTTCTACTTTTTAACTGCTTTGTTTACATTTGTAAGGATAGTTTGGATTCTGTCGTTTCAAATTTGATTACATTTTCTATCTTTTAGTTTTTTTCGTCTATTTTGTTGTCGTACACGATATAATTTTCGTCTCTTTTGATCAGACTTTCATGTTCATCATCCAGCCATCTCCTCTTTTGTCTAACACTCTGCATTCTTTCAATGTTTTTCAATTTATAGTTCTCCTCATTCATTACATTCTCTTTCCATCTATAATCATCTATAATCAATAATTATATTTTTAATTTCAATATTCACAACCTGGATGCAAATTCACTTTAGTTTATCTAAAATTTTTCTTTACCTTTTTATGGTGTCGAACGCTACACACTTTAAATTTAATATATATATTGAACGGATTGATATATTCGATTGATTTTTTTTTAATAAATTCGCAATAGAAAAACTGTGTTTACAACTGAATTTTGCTTTTTGTTGCTCATATACATTTGATTTACTGATAACAACACCTATTTTTCGGTGTCGAACGTGACATCGAAATATACGGTGAAACAAACGAAAAAATTTACCGTTTAGGTTATTGCATCGTTCCTTTTACATTTTTCTCTTACTATTTAAAGGTAACGAAGATAAAAAATTTTTTTTTTGTTGCATAGTGTCTCTCTATAAGAACATAAATAAAATCAAAATGTGCAACAAAAATGCTCAAGCCAGAACTTCTGCACTTGTTCAGCTTTGGGTGTCAATATTTCGAGATGGGTTATGAATATATATAAAATTAGTTTATATTAGTTAAATTTAATATATTCTCTATTTAAAAAATGTTATAAGACAATGCATTTATTGACTTTTAATTTTTCGGCTGTGGTTGACCTTTCTGGAGAATTGCCCATATACAAATATAAAAAAAAAATTAAAAAATAATAATTTTTGAAAAGTTTTCTTTGGGATTCGAACTTACGCACCTAGTGCAGCTTGCATAGCATTTACCCACCGCGCATGTTTAAAATGTTTGTTAATTGCCGAGATATTTCTTTAATTAAATAAATAAAATGCGCCTATGGGAACAGAGTATCTCGCAGTTAGTTGCGCCTAACTCCAACGTTCCTACTTGTTATTTACTTAAAGTGATAGTACTTAGTCGATAATGGCAAAAATTGTGACGCCTTCTGGCTGCAACAGCAGTTTCAATATTGGTAATAAGTGCGAATAAATGGTTATTAGGCATGATTTTCTAAATTTTCGCCGTTATATCAGTTAAGCCACCGTTCTGTCATGTCAAAATAAAAAAGACCGAAATCAGGGACCGCAAATAAGAGTTATGGTTAAAAAAATTCAAGCACAAAAAAGTAACCAGGAAGAGTGGGATAAAAAGACATAATTCTTATCATAAAAATTTTAATTTAATAATTAAAAATAATTTGTTTTTGATAACTCAAAAAATAATTATTATTTCTTAATTTTTATTATAAAAATTATAACTGTTACGGTCACTGTTAAAAAGTCTTAGAGACGCAAGCATGCGGGTTTCCCAAGAAAAATCAAAAGTTCTTTGAAAAGAGCGTAGAATATTTGGGACTCACTGTAAGCAGAGGTGGAATTCAGACTTCGGCCGATAATGTACAAGCCATAAACGATTTCTAACCGCCTAAAACGTTGTTTAGCCTTCCATCATTTCTCGGGAAATTGGAAATATATATATAAAGGGAAATTGCTATAGCTGAGCATAATCGTGCTCACCGCGCAACGCAAGAGATACGCAACAAATACTTCGAGACTATTTTTTTCCCAAAAATTGATCGTCTTACAACAGAAATAGCGGCAAACTGTCGGGTGTGCGCGATGAATAAACACAATCGACACCCTATTCGACAAGAGATAGGGAAGACCCCAATACCGTCATATGCCGGAGAAATTCCACACGTTGATATTTACTCCACTGACCGGAAATAGTTTTTGACTTGCATTGACAAATTTTCTAAATTTGCAATCATCCAACCCATTCTTTCACGTGCGATCGTGGACATAAAAGCTCCACTGCTACAACTCCGTCTTCCCGAAAATAGAAGTGATTTACCGAAAGGTCTCTAAATTCAGAGACCATTGGATTAATTTTGTCAAATAACTCTGACGTCGTGATCACAAATGCGCCGCCCCTGCATGGCACGTCTAACGGGCAAGTAGAGCGTTTTCACGGTACTTTAGGTGACAGTCTTAAAAATGGAAACTATATTGAAGACACTGTCGACAATATCCTCCTCGCATACAATAGGTCGATTCACTCGGTTACGAAAAAGAAGCCAATAGAAATTATACATTCAATTCCTATTGAAGTTGCCGTGAAAATAAAAGAGAAAATCACGGCAGCACAAGAAAAATCGTTAGAACACCAGAATAAGAACAGGGTCCAGAAAAATTATAATGTGGGTGGGAAGGTATGGTTAAAATCTATCAATAGATTGAGAAAAAAAACTTTCACCCCTATTCACTGAAGCAACAGTGGAGGCGGACCTGGGTGAAACGGTTCTAATTAAAGGGACGGTGGTCCATAAGAACTGTCTTAAGCAGACCACAAAAAATTCCTTTCAAAATTTGAATTTTAGGTCAATCCATTTTCTTACTAGGCTAATAAGTTTTAAATACATGTCACTTTAGGTTACGATATCTTTTGACTTTGACAAGGACAACGATGACTATGACCGAAGCGACACAGACTTAATGACTATTCACATGCGGACTATATACCCTTAGTTGACGGAGACGTGACAATTTGGGACGAATACAAGTACTTGGGACACACGACGAACTTGACATTATTCGAAACTTACGTTGACGAGACAAGACAACTAATAGACAACTTACCCAAAGGCCACATGAAACAAGCACTAAAGACCGACATTCCACATATAGCCACATAAATTGCAACTTTAAATGTTCACCATAGGGAATCACGCAGTATAAATTTGATAGGTAGTGCCCTTAAGGCAATTGCAGGAACCCCAGATTTTGACGACTGGGGGGAAATAAAGTTCAAGCAGGGTCATTTAATATATTAAGAAAATGGGCAAACCGAAATCAACAATAAAATTCAAGTGCGACTTAACGAGGTTTCGGAGGCACTTAATGAAATTATAAAGCCGGATGCGGAAGTAGAGCATCTCTATTCAACAATTCTATCCGTAACACTTACCAAAAATAATTTAATTAGCCCACTTATCTTGGTCAGCATCGACATTAAAGAATTGTTAAATGAGCATCTTACATATATTAGTGTAGTAGACCTTTTAGAAGTATGAAGCATTAAAGCTTTCCAAAATTCCGAACTTTTATATTTTCTTATAAAATATCCCCAACCTAAGTTAAATTGTAAGAAAATATACATTTTTCCCGTTCAACATAAAAACGTAATAGATCTAGAAGAGGGTAACATAGTGGCCGATTGCGGATCAAAGACCTTCGCTGTGGGCAACTGCGATACTACTGTGAGCACAACCTTCTGTAAAAGGCTACTGAAAGCATCGTGTGCTCAGCAACTGTTGTCAGGAACCGCCACACAATGCGCCACACGCCCCGGCCATTTAGAGCCCATAACAACGATTGAGGATGGCATCATTACCATCAACAACGCAACAGTAAGTGTGGTGGACGACACTGGAGGCAGTCAACAAGTTACGGGAACTTTCCTGACCACTTTTGAGTGTTGGGCCCTACTATTGTTACAGGCAGCAAAAGTTTCGCACACAGTCACATAAATGCTCATACATGTAGCAAGACACAGTAAATGAGTATGTGCATGCTCATCGTGAAAAAGTAATGCTTATGCACATCAGTGCTTTCATACGCTTCCCGAAAATTATTACGAAAACACTAAAATTTTGCATGAGCATGACAAAGCCGTTTAAGAGTTCGGCATACTCTTACTAAGAAGGGCAGATGGGATCGTCGAAAATTGCCACTCGCGAACAAATTTCAATTTTTGTGGGCAACTGGCTTGTGCTCGCATAGAGTGAGATAAAGAGAGAAAGAAAGTGCTCGTATGATAATATGACCATCCCGGTCGAGCGCTGGCAGCGCAATGAATGCGTCGTATCAAATTTTGAGTGCCCGAGCTCGAATTACCCTAACCGAATAAATATGAAGTTGATCTATGCATCGTAAAAAAGAAACCTGCCGTTTCTCCGTCGGCCAAAGTAAACATTTATTGACTCATTTATTTTAATTAATGTGTTGACAAAACTAGAGTCAAGCTTGAGACAAATATAATTTTAAATTAATAAAGCCTAAAAAACAAGTACAGAAACATTAAGTAATCATTAGTATCACCAACCCGATGGGGGTGTTTTATTTGCCAGACCGGCCAGCTAGGCCCCGATTCACAGCCATAAGTGGTCAATGATACTAATGAAAATATGACAAAATAGTGTTACTTGAAGACTTAAAATTAAGTATTAAAAGTTCTTAGGACTAATTATGAACTAAGAATTTACAAATAAATATTTAGACTAAAGATTAGCAAATAAAAGGAAATATTAAAAATACAAAATTCAGAGTGAGATGTAGAGAGTGAAATAAAATAGATAGAAAAACCAAAAAACTATGTTCACATCCGGGCATTTAGATGAAGATCCCTAAGATAAGCTGAAAGCAAAGATTTTATTAGGGGAAGAGAGAGCTCTAAGGAGAATACGTGATAATATTTATTATAGTTAAGACATAAAACTTGGAAAGCAGAATTTAAAGAATAATCCGTGGTTTAATGTGGTAAATTTAACGGACGAAAGTTTCTAGTAGTTCGGGAAAGAACAGAGAAATGCAGACGCATTAACAGGGTGGGCGAATCAATATTACCTTGAATCAAATTGTGAAGGAAAGTAATACCTAAGATTGTCCTACGATTTATTAATGATGGCAGATCAATAAGAAGAAGCCTACTATGATGGGAAGGCAAACATAAATTACTGTTCCAATTTAGATCCCTTAAGGCAAAAAGTAGAAACTGTTTTTGGACCGATTCAATGCGATCCTGATACAGTTTATGTTGCGGAGACCAAATAACAGAACAATACTCCAAGATAGGGCGAAAAAGTGAAATATATAAATGCTTGGTAACAAAAGGATCATTAAATTCCTTAGACCAACGTTTAATAAGACCAAGAACACATTTTGCTTCATTTGTGATGGCAGAAATATGCAGATTAAAATTAAGTTTAGTGTCAAAGAGAACGCCAAGGTCTTTGACAGTGAAGATACGTTGTAAGGATATATTATTTATTTTATAGTCGAGCAAGTGGGGAACAGTACGAAAGAAGGTCATTGTCATACATTTGGAACAATTTAAATGTAATTGATTAGCCTCACACCAACCTTGAAATGCATAAAGGTCATCTTGAAGATGTACATGCTCGATTGAGTTAGAATATGAAAAGCACAGTTTTACATCATCTGCATACATAAGTATCTTTGAATGAGAAATACAACTAGGAAGGTCATTAATAAAAAGGGAAAAGAGTAATGGGCCTAAATGACTACCCTGGGGAGCACCTGACGTAACAAAGATCAGTTTTGAAATTGAATTTCTCAGCAAAACTCTCTGAGTTCTGCCCTTTAAGTAGGATGATACCCACAATAAAAGCTTAGGGGAAAATCCTAAGCGATCCAGCTTTAAAATTAGCAAATGATGGTGAACTGAGTCAAATGCTTTACTGAAGTTCGTATAAATAACATCAGTTTGCATTCTATTCGAAAAACTGTCATTAACTAGGGAAGTGAATTCTAATATATTCATAGTGGTTGATCGAATTTGAAAAAACCCATGCTGCGATGGATGAATAATTGATTTACAAAAGTGTTGCAATGACGATGTTATTATTTTTTCAAATAACTTCGGAATTACAGAAAGTTTCGCAATGCCTCTATAATTGGAAATATCAGATTTTCCGCCTTTTTTATGTAACGGAATAATAAAAGATTCTTTCCAACTTGAAGGAAAAACCGAAGTATCCAAAGATAAGTTAAACAACTTTAGTAATGGTGACAGAAGAGAAGCGCTACACTCTTTAATCACACAACTTGGAATATTATCAGCTCCTGGAGAAAAGGATGATTTCAATGTCCTAATAGCTGCAGCCAATGAATCTACAGACACCCTTGGAACATCAATTGAAAAAGTTTCAGAGAAGGAAAATGGGTATGAGTTATTGAAGCTGTCAACGGAAGAATAAGTTGATTGGAAGAATTTTGCAAACAGATCAGAAGAGACCTGATCTTCACAAGATTTTTCCATACCAAAGAAAAAGGAGGTTGGCAAACCAGAAGATTTACGCTTCGAATTTACAAAAGTGTAAAATTGCTTAGGATCACTAGTAAATTGGCGCTTAACGCGAATAAGATAATTCTCATAACAGCGAGAATTTAAGAGATTAAAATTTGACTTGGCTATAGAATATTTCATCCAGTCAACAGCCAAACAAGACCTTTTATATTTCTTAAAATACCTTGATTTAATATTTCTTAAATTTAAAAGAGTCTTTGAAAACCAGGGCGGCTTATTCGAAACCGGCGAAATACTACATAGTGGTACACATACATCAAGAATAGTGTCTAAAGTTGAGTAAAAAAGTGATAATGCCTCATTAACATCAACCGACTCATATAAATGGGACCAGTCAGCTGAACTAATCAGTTCGTTTAGCAAAACAAAATCACATTTACGATAGCATCGTCTTCGATTTGAAGGTAATTGTGATACAGTTGAGGGATAATTAATAGACAATGAAAACTCTAAAGTTGGATGATAACTATACTCAGGTAAACAAGAAGGGGTTGATCTCAATACATTTATGATGGAATCATCATTTATGAATACAAGATCAAGCGACCGATTCAAATGATTGGAAATAGAGTTCATTTGAAACATAGAAAGGTTAAACAATTCATCAAAAAGATAGTGATCAATTGTCGGAATAAGGTAATGTACATTACCAGAAAAGGACCAAGAAGTGTTTGGAATATTAAAGTCGCCTAACACAAGAAACAAATCATTATCATTGGCATGTCCATAAATTTCTTTGATACAAGTTATGTGTTGGGCATAAACTTGTATATCAGAAGAAGGTGGGATATATGAGCATGTTATAAATAATGAACACGGTGGGAGAGTAATTTTAACACATATAATCTCCACATCATGAAGAAAAGAAAATGAGAACTGTTCAGAGAGGATACTGGACTTAACAGCAATAAAAACTCCACCTCCTCTACGATTTAAGCGATCAAGTCTATAAATAATGAAATTACTTGACATAATTTCACAATTATGAACACTCTGAGTTAACCACGTTTCAGTTAAAACAATGATGTCATATACCAAACTGAAACTATTCAAAAATATAGTATTAAGCTTGGAGTTTGTGCCCCGTACATTTTGATATATCAGGGACATCCGAGGAGATAATTGATTATTTATTAGTTTTTTGGATCAATTTTCGTTGAAGATTGAACCGAAGGAGTATTAAGCGAGACAGGTGCTGATCTGTTCCGATTCTTCGGTTTAAATTCATGTACAACTATATGTGGTGGCCAAAATTTAGTGTCACATATAGTTGAAAAATATTCAACCGGTACATTTATCTTAAACGAAGAAATTCCACGGGGAGTCGAAAAATTAAACTTCGTTATAGAAACATTCGTAGAAACTTTAGAAGAAATCAGGGACCGTAACAGTTATAATTTTAATAAAAAAAATTAAGAAATAATAATTATTTTTTGAGTTATTAAAAACAAATTATTTTTCATAATTATATTTGATTTTTATAATAAAAATCAAAAATAATTATTACAAATCAATTTTTATATAAAAATCAAATCATAACTTTTATTTTCAATTTTTATTATAAAAATCAAAAATAAAAATTATGCCGTGATTTTTATTTTAAAAATTGAAATAAAAATCGAATTGTTATATCATTTGATCCAAAGGAGCTAGATCATATATAGACCTATATATATGGTCTACGCATTAATACCTTCCGGATAATATATAATATGTATGTAAATATGTATTTGTGTATGTATATTTAGTTATCTGTTGAGACAGTTGCCTTAGCCTTCATATTCAGCGAGTAATGTGTAGCCACAAGTGAGTGAAAGAGATGGAATGATGAATATGAAGCCTAAGGCAACTGTCTCAACAGATAACTAAATATCAGAGACCCCGAATAACTCTTGAGGATTTCAAAAAGTCCACAAATAAGTGTTTCACATGGAGTTTTATAAATAAAACTCTCAAAATAACTCTTTCAACATGTGCTTAGGAGGACTCCTTTTACTCTGTGAGAAACAGAAAAACTGTGGGTTTTTCTGCGGTCCTCAGTGTGCTATTTTATTGCCTTGCACAAAAAAAAAAAAAACCTTTTTTTTGTGTGTGCTGCTGCTGCGTAGATCAATGACGCAGTTTGCTTTTGTTTTTTTTTTTTTTTTTTCTAACTGTTGCTGCTGCGTTGCACTATGGGGGTAAATGTCGATTTAGCGGCATAAACTCCAAATTTAAAGCTATGGACTTGAAATTTTGCAAATATGCTTAGATTATTTTTTTTAGAATTTTGGATTTTCTTGTTTTGGAAATTTGAATGGGAAGTCATATACTTAGTCTTTTCCAAAATGGAACTACGAAAATAAATAAGAAAATATAGCAAAATATTGTTGGACTTTATGCCGCTAAATCGGTGTTTGCGCCCATAGTGCATTGGTCAGCGATGCACTTTGTTTTTGCGATCATGCGATCCCCCCCCACCCTTTTTATTTTTGATTTTTATAATAAAAATTGAAATAAAAGTTATGATTTGATTTTTATATAAAAATTGATTTGTAATAATTATTTTTGATTTTTATCATAAAAATCAATTATAATAATTAAAAACAAATTTTTTTTTTTAAATTGCAAATAAAAGTTTATCCTTTTTTTGAATTCGCCGTAAAAAAATAACTATATGCCTTTTTATCCCACTCTTCCTGGTTATTTTTTTGTGCTTGATTTTTTTTAAAATCATAACTGTTATTTGCGGTCCCTGGAAGAAATAAATGCAGATATTGCTTCACATGTTGTGTCCGACGAAAGCCTAGACAAAAAAACTTGCTTTCGAGGAGCGACAACACATAAAGTTGGGACAGTATTTGAAGAATTAGTTGACGTATTGGTATTCTCTGTTTGAACAACAATTGGAGGAGAAATCAATTTTTGATCAGGGACAAGCGATTCAATAGCAACTTCATCCGATACGGACGTAGCCACAGGGCAGGGCGATGGAACACGAAGCGATTTAGGAGATGAAGACAAAACAGAGACACAAGGTGACGGAGGGGCAAGGTAGTTGGGGGATAATGTTAGTACAGGAGGTGGTACTAACAACGAGGGAATCTCAGATTGAGATTGAGAGCTGTCAAAATTATACTTGTTCAATATTTCTTCAGCAGCTAACAAGTCACTTGATAATTGCTTAGAAACATTACTCAATTTATAAAATTGAACCCTCACCGCATTATACATCTTGGAAAAGTCAAATTGTTTTTCCAAGCAAGTTGGACAAGACCAACGTAAGCCACCACAACCAATTTTGGCAGTGGACGTGACCTTATCGTAGTCTCGCCCGGTAAGACCAGCACATTTAACATGCATAATGTTCTCACACAGCCAGCAATCTATAAATTGGACCTGTGCAGAGTCAGCTGCCTGTCTATAAGTGCATACCTTCTTGCAGCAGCTCATATTGGCAATTGGGGTTTTTAAGAAATAAATGAAGACAAACAAACTGAAAATTTTGCGAGAGCGATTCACAACAACAAACACCAGCTAAAGCGCAAGAACTAAAAAAAAATAGCACCGTAAGAGAGAACACAACTTACCCAAGTAAGCGAGAGTAAACTATGCAAACACTTACACAGACAAATGTAAACGATTCAGAGAGCGCAAAAAGCAAATGGAAAGATCAAAACAGAGATGCAAAAAATAACTTTTTAACTAAACAAAACTGCAAAGCAGTATAAAACAACTCACAGTAAACCACGGATTAAAACTTGATGAAGATCACAAACAAAGATCTTCACAGCTGATAATTAACCGCAATTTAATGTAAATCGAGATAATATAAATATTAAAAACAGTGAAAACAAGTAAATGATCGCGGAGCGCAAAAAAAACACGTCAATCACTCTCAAATCAACTCAACATCACCCTTTTCAGGAAACATCTAAGCCCCCCATTTTTGCACGATCTCAGTCTGAAAAATCTCCGTCACATCGGAGATTTCAAATCAGATATATCATCAAGGTCGTTTGGCTGCCTAATTCTCATTGCTCTTCTCCTCCTTCTCACGCGCACGGCCGGAGTTGCTGACGGAGCCATTGGGCCGGACGCTATTGCGAAAGAATCGCGAACAGAACCTGACACCACCACGCCTGTTCACACGCGCACGGCTGGAGTTGCTGATGGAGCAATTGGGCCGGACGTCGACAAGAAGCGTCAACTCAGCGGTCTGCCGGCAGTGGCAGCTATATAAATCCATTAATGTTACTTTAAGTTTAGTTTTAGATTGTTACTCGAGCAATTCAAACGAGCTGAAAATAAAAAATAATCAAAAGTAATTACTTTGGTTTTCATTTGCATGCTTTTGCAGCAGCAGGTACGTAAAAACTCAAGCGAAGGCGTGCAAAAAAGAAACCACAACATCGGCGACACTCTAGACATTGTATGTGCCAATTTTTGTGTATCTCTTTTCACCCAACCTTTGTTCGACGCTCAAGCGCCGACATATGCCATACACTCATATGCAAAAGAATACCTACTCAATTTTACAGATTGAGTGCACAAACACTCAAGTATTTTTGTTAGGCGAACGATTGTACGTATTTGTGCAGTGGCTAAAAACACTCGTGTGTCAAAATCACCCAACATTTACCCAGTACACTATGAGTACCGGTGGCTTGTTGCAGTTCTCTGGTATGCATCTTTAATGGATCTGTTGTTCAGCTTCCGAAAGCCCACACACAGCAGCTATTTACCATTCTTCTTCCTGACCATTACAGCAGCCCTTTTCGAGCAGCTCATCCACCTGCCTGTTGATCTTCTTCTGCATCTTATGGGGTTTGAAGAAATATCACTGCTTAATTGGCCGCGTGTCCTGCATGGTGATCCGGTGCTCCGTGATCTTGGTGGTGCCTTTCACGTGCTCGAACTTTTCCAATTCGTGTCTCAGGAAGGCATCCCCTTCTGGATCAACATGAAGCGGAGTTTGGGTCGACTCCATTGGCATCTTGCGACCCACTTCCTCTCTGGCAACAGCCACTGACAGCTTTGTCCCCCGCTGCCCTGTAGATTTCTTGGCCTTATTTTCAGCTCCAACCCGCCACATTCTAGTGTGGCCGGCCAAGAAATTCCATTCCATCACCAGATCATCGATCACTCCTGGTAGAATCAGCAATGGGATCGCAATTTGCTGACTCCCCAGGCTGATCTTTATCTTCAACTGCAAGTCCACCTCACTGCAGCTGCCGTTTGCCAACCGTATGCGTCGCCTTGTGGCGTGCACCACGCCGACTCCTCGGAGGATTTCAGCGAGCCCTTCTCTAATAAAGTAACTTGAGGCTCCTGTGTATATCGTGGCTTTCTGCTGCTTCGCTACAATAGCAACGATCGCCGTCAGTTGGTGGCCTTCGTCTTGCAGGTTGCCTACTAACGCCTGGGGGATCCTCGCTGCGGCTCCCGCTCGCCCCTGGATGGCAGGTGCCGCTGGTCGTTTCTCTTCGTGGCCATCCATGGCCATCAAACGCGTCCGTCCTGGCCGCTACAGCCGACGCTTTTAGACGGCCACAGACCCTGGCTTCGCACTGTAACGGGGCCGGCTCAGATCTGAAGCGGTGGCGCTTTTAACAGCAATATCGCTTGGTCTGGGATGATGTTAAAAGCCCCAAATGTCGTGGCAACCTCTCATTGGCCGAAGTACCGCTACTGCCTTGCGACAGAAAGCATCCACTACTTTCTCGGCCCATTGCTGGCTATGTAGGAGCGGACTATAGCCCGACTCTTCCCTTCCCTCTAATTGTGTAATACTGAAAAAAAAAGTTTTACCTAAAAAAAATGAAATAAAGATTAGTTTACTAAAAAATATATCCTCCTTTGACGTCAATAACTTTTTATAGTCGTTGTGGCATTTAACCCACTACATTTTTCAGAATTTCTTGAGTTATCTTTTCCCAAAGGGAAGTGAGCTTAGAAATTTTCTCTTGTCTTGATTGTTGATCGATCTTGATTGTTTCAGAAGGGACCAGACGTTTTCAACAATAATTAAATTCGGACTCTGGGGTCCAAAATAGAAACACCAACTTACCCTATCAGTTTTTGTATCAAGCGTGCTTTGTGGCATGGGTCGTTGTCCTGTTACAGGATGAATGATTCACCAATAAGCCTATATCCGGAAGGGAATGCATTTTCGTTTAAACTGTTTAAATAAGTGGTCTGATTCATTGAACCGTCGATCGGAACAAAGTCATCCAACCCAGGATAGGCGTTGCGTTGCACCTTCGCAAAAACTTTAGATGTCTAACATCATACGATTGGACCGCAAGCAGACAAGTGGCAAAGCCCAGAAAATGGTAAAGCTGTGCTTAATCTAGCGCAGTCCGCTAAGTTACAGATCATTATCCAAGAAACATTTGACAAAAGCAGACATAACGATCTGAATATAAAATAAACCAAATCAAGTAAGAAGGCTCTAGTCGAGAATCGAGACCTTAAGATACTCTGCAAAAACTAATACTCTTCTGAAAAAATCTGCATATCCATAAAATCTATCTAGATATATAAAACCGAAGTTTGTAGCTTAAACCACTAACCATACAACACATTGACTGGACAACTGGAACAAGTTAATGTGCACACTTATTTTTTTACTTTAGAATCCCATCAACTTCAGGTTTTTACTTTTAGGGTCGGGTAGAAAAATTGCTGATGGCAAAATCATTCCGCTTCGAGCGCTCGACGGTGTTCTCGACGCGATCCCATTGGTTGCCTTCTGAGGGAAGAGTATACCGGATTCTTAAACGGCTTTGCCATGCTCATGCAAAATGTTAGCGTTTTCATGATTATTTGTGGAAAGGGTATGAAAGTGCTGATGTGCATAACGAATATTATTTCCCGATGACCATACACACACACATTTACACTTCCTCGCTATATGTGTAGGCATTATGTGCCTGTGTGCAATATTCTTGCTGCCGCCTGTAGAGCACTATTAGAACCCCAGCAGTTGATGTTTGTTCGGTTGGGTAGCTGATGTGAGCTTGCATACACACACACATTTACACTTCCTTGCTATATGTGTAGGCATTTATGTGCCTGTGTGCGATACACTTGCTGCATGTAGCAATTTTAATTTCCCAGCGATTGCTGTGTGGTAGCTAATGTGAGTCTACACACACACATAAATATGTGTACGTCTGCGATGTGATAATCACAATCGCCGAGTATCACTTGTATAGGTATTTGAATGAATGCTCTGCCTGGGGCATTTGAATGTTTCGTGCATGGGTCTCGAATATTGGGCGTGTACCTACCTCAACTTTGAATTAAGTAAACTCAGAAGGGAACCAATGGGGTCGCGTCCAGTGTTGCCAGATTTTGAGACCAAAAAATAGCAAAATCAACTCTGAAAATAGCTCGAAATAGCTAAAAATTATAAAAAAATAGTTGAAAAAATAGCTGAAATTTTTATATATATTTTTTGTATGTTATTTATTGCTTTTTTAAATTTTTTCGAACAACGTTACAATGTCGTCAACATCTTCTGCGGGATTATTATTATACTTATCATTAATAGATATCAATACCCGCAATATACAAGCACAATGTGCCCTCCTCCTTCGCAGTATTACTTGTTTTGGTTTGTGGCTCAAAAACAATTTATGTTGAGCATAGGCTCCAACTGAACTTTTGTGTTTTTTTGTGGCTGCATGCATTTTCTAATCGTGCAATTTTGCAAAATATTGCATTTACAGTAAATACAAAATGCTCTCGTATTGTCAGATTCGACTTTTCGAATCCAATCTTTAAATGGTGCACTCTTTGTACATTCATCGCGGAACTTTTGTTTGTATGCCTTTTCCATTTTTGTATGCTTTCCCATAAATTAGCGCAATTAGTGATTATATTCATCGCAAGTAATAATATTATCTCGATAATAGTAATCTGGATAGTAGTAATCGTTACTTTGAAGACATTTTAAGAGTTAATCGATTTTTATACCCTGAACCCATTGAAAATGGGAAATCAGGGTATAATGGTTTTGTTAAAAGTATGTAACAGGCAGAAGGAGGCGTGGCAGACCCCATAAAGTATATATATTCTTGATCAGGGTGACGAGAAAAGTTGATATAGCCATGTCCGTCTGTCCGTCCGTCCGTCCGTCCGTCCGTCCGTCCGTCCGTCCGTCCGTCCGTCCGTCCGTATGTATGAACGCGTCGATTTCCGAAGATACAAAAGCTAGAGAGTTCATTCTTTTTGTGTTAGGTCCGTATATTGAGCGCGCAGTACGAGTTTGTTTCAGAAATTCGATAACTTGTATATTTGCTTAGTTATCGATAACTGAAATTATCGGGAACCAGTTATAAAATTCTAGCTAATTCATCTTTAGAGTTAGAGTCTCCAAGTCTTCTGCATATATATAGATACCAATTTAATACAATTTCGGTTTTTGTCATATTTTGGATTCCGGTCCCCAATTCGCCCCCACACCCCCAAATGTGTAAAAAATGCATTTCAAATACTAGAGACATACAGTTTGGTTTGGCATAAAGATATGAATATCATAATCTTAATCTGAACATATCAATACGATTGTCCATCTAGAAACAGAATTATTAGTCTATAAAGTTTTCTCATCAAAACCCATGTGGCGCAGCAAGCAAGGCAGCGACAAAGCAAGACGCATTGCGGGCACACATACATACATATGTACATATGTATGTATGTTTGTGTGTATATGTGTACAATCGCAGATCAGCGTATGGCTGTACATATGTATGTACATATTTGGGCATGTAAAGCTAATTGTAAAAGAGTTATGATTTCTAAAAAAAAAACCTAAAATGTCAAATAGAATATGTAGATCATGCTGAAACTCTCATTACATTCCATTATATATTTTAAAAATTTTAAAACAATTAAAATAACAATGGAAATGCAAGCAACGTTGAGCAACGCAAATCAATTTTCGTATGCGTGTGCACATATACACACAAAAAATCTTGGGCCGTTTTCTATGTTGCTATGCGTGCAAATTCTAAGAATCACAATTGTTTTTGAATTGCGTTAGAATTGTCTTTGAATTGTATTTGTATTTTCAGTCACTGCTTTAGTTTTTTTTTTCGTATATGGCGAATTTGATTCGTTTTCGCTACTCAGCCGTCTAAGTGATCTGTGGTGTAGATGGCTAGATAAATGCACCGAATGTTAGGCTGTCGGAGGTTCTAGCCCTGCCTAAGCCCTTCATAATTTCTTATTTTTAATTTTTTTTTTTTTTTTTTTTTTTTTTGTATATTTCCTTCTTTTTTATTATTATTTATTCTTTTGTATTTGATACCTTTGAAAGTCAGTTGGTAGTTTAACTAATTGTGAATAAGTGGGTTTTTTTTTTTTTAATTTCAAATATTTAATATTATCATTTCTGAAAGTGTTTTTGTTTCAATTATATTTTATTCCGTTAAGTCAACAGAAAATAATAAACAGCACGTGACATCTGCGGTTTTCCTATATGTATGCCCACATGTACATTCAAAACTAGTGTAGCATGGTCTAAAAATTTTAACTTGATAGATGGCGCTTTAGCAGTGAACTTATTTACTATGGCTATTACAGCTTCGAGTGGCATTGATATATTTCTTTTACAATTATGAAGTGTCTGTGTTAATTAAGGTAATGCCTGTTAATCGAGGAACGTCTATTTGTTAGGCAGGGCTAGAACCTCCGACAGCCTAACATTCGGTGCATTTATCTAGCCATCTACACCACAGATCACTTAGACGGCTGAGTAGCGAAAACGAATCAAATTCGCCATATACGAAAAAAAAACTAAAGCAGTGACTGAAAATACAAATACAATTCAAAGACAATTCTAACGCAATTCAAAAACAATTGTGATTCTTAGAATTTGCACGCATAGCAACATAGAAAACGGCCCAAGATTTTTTGTGTGTATATGTGCACACGCATACGAAAATTGATTTGCGTTGCTCAACGTTGCTTGCATTTCCATTGTTATTTTAATTGTTTTAAAATTTTTAAAATATATAATGGAATGTAATGAGAGTTTCAGCATGATCTACATATTCTATTTGACATTTAGGTTTTTTTTTTAGAAATCATAACTCTTTTACAATTAGCTTTACATGCCCAAATATGTACATACATATGTACAGCCATACGCTGATCTGCGATTGTACACATATACACACAAACATACATACATATGTACATATGTATGTATGTGTGCCCGCAATGCGTCTTGCTTTGTCGCTGCCTTGCTTGCTGCGCCACATGGGTTTTGATGAGAAAACTTTATAGACTAATAATTCTGTTTCTAGATGGACAATCGTATTGATATGTTCAGATTAAGATTATGATATTCATATCTTTATGCCTGTTAATGTCAAATCTGACATTAACGTTTTTGCTCCTCCTCCTCCACACCACATCTGTTATTAATACGGTCCTGTTAACAACAGAGCCACTTGAGCGGTGATCTGTTATTAACATGGTCCTGTTAACAACAGAGCCACTTGAGCGGTGGGCGCGCGCAGCCACCTTTCAAGTGTTTCCGGCATTCTTCACTTTCTCGCTCTCTCTTTTAAAACACTTATACGAGATCACACATTGTACATACTTCACTTACATTGAATAAAATTGTGAATAGAAAATTGAAATATCACCCTATCTACCTACTTTCTATCATCAATTGACAATTGATTGACGACAACCTACTCGGAACACACACACCACCCGCATCTCAACCATCCGTATCTGGAGCGCCACCCCGACGTTAACATTGGTCCTTCGAGCCGGATAATATATAACTATATATATATCCTACAACACATCCAGCGATCCGCAAGGCGACCAGATAAGTCTTTAAATATACATTCATAAGCCGTTTACTGCAACGTGATCAGGTAGCTTCAGTTAGAGTTTGCCTATATCTGTGTCTGTGCAAGTGCAACTTGTGAAGTGTCCGAGCCTGCATATAACTTCCTATATGTACGCTTTCCGTTGCCAAAATTGGCTTATGTCCGTTATCGCTGATCTATTCTCATATCGTGACGAGTGAAAAAAGAGAAGTCATTTGTTCATAACCTCTGCCGCATAGGTGAAGCGCGACTCAGGGGCATTGAACTTGCCTTCCTCCATCTTTCTTTTCGGGTGTGTGCCATTTCCAAAGCCGCCATATTCTTCATCTGTCCTCCGTGTGCATTATTCGCACATTCACTTCATACATTCATATATATTTACATATATATATATAAATCATTTATATGCATGCGTCCTACTTGTGTATTTTAGTCTATATACTCATTCATACATATACATATATACGTATATACATATATATATATATACTTAACGTGCACGTATATTCTTCGTATACATACTTATCACAGTGATATACATATTTATTACAGCCTCCTCATATATAATCAAAAAAATATGAATCAATGAATAAAAGGCAAACAAATAAAATTATCACTTGTTGTTTTATTATTCACATATATTTTATTTAATTTCAACATTTATATATATTGTTATTTTTTTATTTTTCGTGTTTACGTATGTATGTACATTTGTCTGCTTCCAAAGAACAAGTGAAAGTGCTGTCGAATCTTCAGCTGTTACACTTGCGCAAATTACATACATAAACTACGTACACACAGCCTACAAACATATAAACAATTGCGTCGGCAACAGCCGCCGTTTCTTCCGATCATTGCATTATATTCTTATAATAAAAAGAAACACTTAATTAACATACATATATATGCTATTGGAGTGGCTGGCGATCAACAGCTGACTCTCAATAACTCTCGCACACCTCTCTATATTTACCCACCCACGACATTAAATAAATAAAACACAAGGATTCCTTTTTTTGCACATTTACTTCTTTATTTTTGCTGTAATAATATACTCGTCACATAACATAATAAATACACAAATTAACTTAACTATCTTACGCATATAAACTTTTCACTCATAACTAGTGCTGGCACTTGGAATCAAAACAAAGAAAATCGCCAGCCGCCACATTGTTCGTGCCGATAGTTACAAGTTATCGAACCTCACAAATATCGTGATCTGGATATTAGTGCTCGCACTGCTGAACTATCGCACGGCAAGTAGCTGACAACATAGCGACTTTATTTATTTCGAATAAATAAATTATTCCGTGTTCTTATAATTATTTAATCTATTCTGATTAAATTAATTATAATAATTTCTTCTGCTAATTTAATCTACTCTGATTAAATTAACTACTCTCGTTTTATTTAATTCGAATAAATAAATTATTCCGTGTTCTTATAATTATTTAATCTATTCTGATTAAATTAATTATAATAATTTCTTCTGCTAATTTAATCTGCTCTGATTAAATTAGTTTACTCTCGTCTTTATTTATTTCGAATAAATAAATTATTCCTCGTTCTTATAATTATTTAATCAACTCTGATTAAATTAATTATAATAATTTCTCCTGCTAATTTAATCTACTCTGATTAAATTAGTTTACTCTCGTCTTTATTTATTTCGAATAAATAAATTATTCCTAGTTCTTATAATTATTTAGTCAACTCTGATTAAATTAATTATAATAATTTCTCCTGCTAATCTAATCTACTCTGATTAAATTAATTTACTCTCGTCTTTATTTATTTCGAATAAATAAATTATTCCTAGTTCTTATAATTATTTAGTCAACTCTGATTAAATTAATTATAATATTTTCTCCTGCTAATTTAATCTACTCTGATTAAATTAATTTACTCTCGTCTTTATTTATTTCGAATAAATAAATTATTCATCGTTCTTATAATTATTTAATCAACTCTGATTAAACTAATTATAATAATTTATCCTGCTAATTTAATCTACTCTGATTAAATTAATTTACTCTCGTCTTTATTTATTTCGAATAAATAAATTACTCCTCGTTCTTATAATTATTTAGTCAACTCTGATTAAATTAATTATAATATTTTCTCCTGCTAATTTAATCTATTCTGATTAAATTAATTTACTCTCGTCTTTATTTATTTCGAATAAATAAATTATTCCTCGTTCTTATAATTATTTAATCAACTCTGATTAAATTAATTATAATAATTTATCCTGCTAATTTAATCTACTCTGATTAAATTAATTTACTCTCGTCTTTATTTATTTCGAATAAATAAACTATTCCTGTTAATCAATATTCATGTCTGATCGGTCACGTCGTACGCAATTGAGTGTACCCTCTTCGCGTTTAGTTAAACGCAGCACTTCAGCTTCTCCTATTCCCTCTGGGAAATCACAACCCTCCACCGCGTTCAAGCGCAGTCCGGTCGTAACTCGATCCAGTCCAAAGCCTGCAAGCATTTCAAACATGTCTCTCTCTGAGTTTATTTCCGCCGCTGATCTGCTTATCAAATTTGAGGCCCGTATTGGCATACCTGAGGACTTTGGTTCAACCGAGACGTCCCCAATCCGTATCCTTGAGACTCGCAAGAAACGGGTCAACGCTTTATGGGATGACGTAGAGGGCCAATATAAGGCATGTTCCAAAGCTTTGGGTCAAGGGGCTGGCAGCGGCGAGGTGGAGTCTATGGAAGCTAAGTTCGACCATTGTTACACTGTCTACGAACGATGCGTATCCAGATTAGATACTCAGATTGACGCCTTTTCCGCGTCGAGTGCCCCGCCAGCTCCTACAGTCACACCCACTACCTCTTCTGGCAGCTGTCGCCTTCCGGCCGTAGACACGGAAGTGTTTAACGGTGATTATTTGCGCTGGCCTACTTTCAGAGACGTCTTCACAGCCGTCTATATAAACAATTCGCGCTTAGACCCAGTAGAGAAGTTGTTCCATCTGCTTTCGAAGACAGCAGGCGATGCAAATAAATAGTCGCGAAGTGTCCTCTCACGAACGACGGCTTTGCATCAGCCTGGGGCTCCTTGTGTGCGCGGTATGAAAACAAGCGGCAGTTAGTCAACAGCCAGCTTAAAATTCTGCTCAATGTGTCTAAGGTCAATAAAGAGTCGGGCTCGGCTCTTAGAGCACTGATTGACACCATCCAAAGATGTGTCACTTCCATCGAGCATGCTCAAATCTCCACGGAGAATTGGGACTGCATACTCGTCTTCCAGTGTACATCGAACTTGCCGGACCACACACGCTCACTTTGGGAGCACTCGCTAACCGACAAATCCGAGATCCCGTCCTGGGCTGAAACCTGCCACTTCCTCACCGAACGCGCTCGCGTGCTCGAGGCGATGGAAGGCGACAAACCAGCCCCAAAAGTTTCAGTCAACGACTCCAAATGCCCCACTGCTGTCTCAAAAAGAGTCAACTCCTTTGAGACTCAAACACGCCCACAAACCAAGAAGTGTGATTTGTGCGCAAAAGAGAACCATCCCATTCGTCTGTGTCCGAAGTTCTTGCAAATGTCCGTCGAGGCTAGAGACACTTACGTAAAACGTAAGCAGCTTTGTCTGAATTGTTTCGCACACGGCCATCAATTGCGAGATTGCGCTAGCATCTACAATTGTTCCAAGTGCAAGGCTCGGCACAACACACTCCTTCATCGGGAAGGCCGCGCCGGGAGCAAAGCTCGTTCCACCGCCTCCGAAAGTTCTCAAACGTCCGAGGGGGGCCCCGTTGTGCAATCGTATTGCACAACCAGTCAACAAAGTGTATTGCTCGGTACGGCTGTCATTAATGTGAGTCACCGAGGAGCCACCTTTCCCGCCCGAGCTCTAGTTGATCCGGGGTCCGAAGCGACATTTATTTCTGAAAGGCTATTTCGCTTGATGAAGCTTTCATTTCAAACAGCGCAGGTTCAGGTGTCGGGCCTAGGAAGGTCGGTAACGACTCAGTCGCGGAAGCGGTGTAATTTCAATATCGGCTCTCCGCTGGAACCGACGCTCCGGATTGAAGCATCGGCTCTCGTCCTTCCTCAGTTGTGTGGCAATCTGCCATCTTATCCCCTCTCTCAACACCTCTTAGATGGGCTTCCTGATCTTCCGTTAGCCGATCCCTTATTCTTTAAGAGCGCTAAAATTGATGTCCTCTTAGGAGCGGATATCCTTCCAGCGGTCGTTAAAGGAGGCTTCCGCCCTAATCTGTGCGGCTCTCTAATGGGGCAAGAGACTATCTTCGGCTGGGTCCTTACTGGTCCAGTCGCGCAGAAACTACAAAAGGTTTCAGCATTCACGACCCGAGTCACTTTTTCTGAGGAATTAACGCCCGATGACCTCCTCTCCAAATCTCGGGAGGTGAAGAGTCTTCCCAAAGTGACCCGGGAGCCAGATTCCGCTGGTGAAGACAACGCCGTCCAAACAACCAAGACGGACAGTTCTGGCTCATGTGTCGTGACACTCCCATTTAAGGAACCCGACTTTGGCAATTTCTACTTGCCGTATCACGCACCGTTGGAGCCCGAGAGCACCACCACCAAGGTGTTCAACGCATCGTCCCCCTCTTCCAATGGGAAAAGCCTGAATGATACTCTTCATCCAGGCCGTCAATCCGATCTTGCGATGCAAGTTCTGAACCACAGGCTGCGTGAATATTTTCCAGAGTTTTACGACTCCAGCACAGCAAAGACGCTGAGCAATCGCTGGCAGCGACTTAAGGCTCTCCTCCAACAATTTTACTTCCGTTGGAAGGAAGAGTACCTTAAGGAGCTGCACAAGCGAATCAAATGGCACACCCCACGTCGCGAATTGAAGATCAGGGATGTGCTCATCATCAAAGATGACTATGTCGCCAAATCTGAATGGCGACTCGCCCACATACAGCTTGTCTATCCTGGAAAGGATAGAATGGCCCGAGTGGTAAACGTCCTCACCGCTCGGGATAGTACTCGTAGGCCCGTCCAGGTGGATTATGCTACCATCGGACGAGGCCATGTCTGTGATGTCCAACTAGGTGTACGATTTTCATCCTCATACCATTACTCTCATCTACACCATCTTTCATCTCTTCCAGCTATGGCGCCTTTATCTCAGCAAGGAGCACCCGCTGCTGTGCAATCCTTCCGGTGCCGCGTCTGCCGAGGAGTCCACGCGCTGCGCAAATGCCAGCGTTTCCTGGGGCTCCCGGTAGAGAAGCGTCTGCGGGCAGCACTTATCAACAAGTACTGCCCAAAGTGCTTGGCGCACCAGCACTCCGGGCCAACTTGTCGCAGCCGTCAGGGATGTAAGACGTGTGGGGAAGACCACCACACGCTGCTTCATCTCCCAGGGACAAAGAGGACCCGTCGCCGAGCACGCCAACGCGCCTCAAGCTCCCCGGCATCCGGCTCTCCCACCCTGTCGACCTTGATGCAACACAAGGACGTCAGCATCCTGCCCACCGCCATTATCGCACTGCACACTCCAGCAAAGCAGTTTGATGTCCGAGTCTTAATCGACCCGTGCAGTCCCACCAGCCGGATCAACGCTGAACTGGCACGGACCTTCGGTCTGCCCATCACTAGCGTTGGTCCGGGACAGGTCTGCACGGCTCTCGTCGCCTCTAAGACATCGGACTTCAAACTGGATTTGATCCTGCAATTGGATCCTCAATTGAATTGCCGGACACCCGTCCGTGCCATTGAGCGCAGATCCCCGTTCCCCGGGATCACACTGGCCGACGCTCGCTGGGATTCTCCCAGTTCGGTGCTCATAGTGCTGGGGGCGGATGTGTATTCGCACATCCTGCTTCCGGGTTTCGTTCCCAGCATAGGCGGCCTCCCATTGGCCCAGAACACCGAACTCGGGTGGATTCTGTCGGGCTCTTGCGCGACCAAGGACAACAAGACGTCATTGCAATCATTGCAAGGGGGGGGAGTATGTTAATGTCAAATCTGACATTAACGTTTTTGCTCCTCCTCCTCCACACCACATCTGTTATTAATACGGTCCTGTTAACAACAGAGCCACTTGAGCGGTGATCTGTTATTAACATGGTCCTGTTAACAACAGAGCCACTTGAGCGGTGGGCGCGCGCAGCCACCTTTCAAGTGTTTCCGGCATTCTTCACTTTCTCGCTCTCTCTTTTAAAACACTTATACGAGATCACACATTGTACATACTTCACTTACATTGAATAAAATTGTGAATAGAAAATTGAAATATCACCCTATCTACCTACTTTCTATCATCAATTGACAATTGATTGACGACAACCTACTCGGAACACACACACCACCCGCATCTCAACCATCCGTATCTGGAGCGCCACCCCGACGTTAACAATGCCAAACCAAACTGTATGTCTCTAGTATTTGAAATGCATTTTTTACACATTTGGGGGTGTGGGGGCGAATTGGGGACCGGAATCCAAAATATGACAAAAACCGAAATTGTATTAAATTGGTATCTATATATATGCAGAAGACTTGGAGACTCTAACTCTAAAGATGAATTAGCTAGAATTTTATAACTGGTTCCCGATAATTTCAGTTATCGATAACTAAGCAAATATACAAGTTATCGAATTTCTGAAACAAACTCGTACTGCGCGCTCAATATACGGACCTAACACAAAAAGAATGAACTCTCTAGCTTTTGTATCTTCGGAAATCGACGCGTTCATACATACGGACGGACGGACGGACGGACGGACGGACGGACGGACGGACGGACGGACGGACGGACGGACAGACGGACATGGCTATATCAACTTTTCTCGTCACCCTGATCAAGAATATATATACTTTATGGGGTCTGCCACGCCTCCTTCTGCCTGTTACATACTTTTAACAAAACCATTATACCCTGATTTCCCATTTTCAATGGGTTCAGGGTATAAAAATCGATTAACTCTTAAAATGTCTTCAAAGTAACGATTACTACTATCCAGATTACTATTATCGAGATAATATTATTACTTGCGATGAATATAATCACTAATTGCGCTAATTTATGGGAAAGCATACAAAAATGGAAAAGGCATACAAACAAAAGTTCCGCGATGAATGTACAAAGAGTGCACCATTTAAAGATTGGATTCGAAAAGTCGAATCTGACAATACGAGAGCATTTTGTATTTACTGTAAATGCAATATTTTTGCAAAATTGCACGATTAGAAAATGCATGCAGCCACAAAAAAACACAAAAGTTCAGTTGGAGCCTATGCTCAACATAAATTGTTTTTGAGCCACAAACCAAAACAAGTAATACTGCGAAGGAGGAGGGCACATTGTGCTTGTATATTGCGGGTATTGATATCTATTAATGATAAGTATAATAATAATCCCGCAGAAGATGTTGACGACATTGTAACGTTGTTCGAAAAAATTTAAAAAAGCAATAAATAACATACAAAAAATATATATAAAAATTTCAGCTATTTTTTCAACTATTTTTTTATAATTTTTAGCTATTTCGAGCTATTTTCAGAGTTGATTTTGCTATTTTTTGGTCTCAAAATCTGGCAACACTGTTCATGGGATCTCTTAGTGGAGCAGTAAAATGTGGACTGAATGAGATATTTAATTTTTTTACCTGTAATCCAATTTCAGTTCCCCAAACCTGTAGTAGCTCAATTTGTACATTAGACAATTCAGCAAAGCCGGAGCGCCCTCTGCATCTACTCTGAATTCACCACGATCCGTAAAGAAATCGCTTTCCTTGATGTCTTTTGGATGTTCTCCTTCCGCAATGCGAACCATCCAAAGGAACTTGTTTATATCATCACCAGAATATCCAATCACACCTCCAAATATGACTAGAACATAATCCACGTCCAAAGATGTCATAATTTCATAGGACTTTTCTTCTGTCGACGACATTGCCTTTCCAACTAAGGCTATATGACTATTATTCCAAGTATTATTGTCGACTAATGTTGTTCTATTAGCCATCCCGGCAATTTGGTAACCGTAATCCCACCACGACATTATGCGAGCATCATCTGCAGTATTTTGAGAGAGCCAGTAATATGCTTCTCTGAAGTCATCTAATATGTTTCGTGATCTAAAATTACATATTTAAAAATTAAAATATTAACGAGTATACATTCCAAATTGCATCTAGTATGATAACTTGCCAATGGGAGGATTTGCTACGTCCCTAGTGGGAGGGTAGGGAAAATTTTTACACTTTATAATTCGGGAACATATATGAGTATATGTTTCAAATTTCAGTCAATTTAAGTCTCTAGCTCTAATAGCGTCGAAAAATATTGCGTTCATACGGACGGAAGAACAGCAAGACGGACATTGCACATACCCAATATAATTTTTTTCCCTTTGGGAAAAAAGTATAAAAAAAAAAAAGTAAGAAAACTGTAGTCGAGGCTGCTCGACTACGAAATCCCGAGCCCTTCTTCGAACGAATAATATTCCAAGAATTATTCGATTCGTTTTTGCACACATAAGAACCTGTACATGCAAAACCACGCGCACACATAGGCGCTGATCTACGCCTGTAGAAATGCATGTGTGTAAGCATTGCAAGCGTCTTGCTATCTCGCTGCTTTGCTGCTGCGTCGCATGGGTTTTGATGAGAAAACTTTGATGATTAATAACTCTATTTCAATATGGACGATCTTCAGAGTAGTTTAAGAGTAACTAAATGTATCTATTGCCAAATTGCAAGTCTCTAGTACTTAAAATGTGTTGAAGTTATGCCCAAAAAACAAAAAAAAAAAAAAAAATGTAAACGAATTTTCGATTTTTTATCGATAATTTGGAAATGCGATGAGATTTAGAAAAAACAAAATAAACTCGTACTGCGTAAATAAGATACGAGTGTTCATGTGTTTAATTTCAGCTCTCTTTTGTGGTTTCCGAAATCTCGACGTTCATAGTAGTGATGTAAATTTGAATGAAAACATCGATGTCGATGTCCATCTATGTGTTCAAAATCAAACATCGATGTTGGGTTGAAACATCGGATTGAAAATTCGATGCAGCGATGTATGGCCGATGTTTTAAAACATTTCCGTTTGACAATAAAACGAATATTTTATGTTTTTTAAACTGCAAAATTTTGTTTGCAATTTTGTAGGGACGGACGGACAGGGCTAGATCAACTTATTTTTTATGCTGATCAAGAATATATATACTTTATGGGGTTTGCGACATTTCCTTCAGCCTGATATATACATTTTTACAAAACAATTAAATTCCCATTTTCAATGAGTTCAGGGTATAAAAATGTGTGTACTTACCCATCTTGGCTATTGTGAAACGCAAGAACTATAGATGGGCTCGAATACGCATTACTTGTTACCCATGTGCAATGTACAGCGAACATCATTAATATCATTAAAACCGCCAAAATTACGATACTTTTTAAATTTGAGCTAATGCCACTCTCGTGTGAGGAATCGTGTTTGGTTCGATGCCTTAATTTTCCGGCCTGTAAAGATTAAATGTATTTAAAGTTCTCCTTAGTTATGTACACTAAATATTTGAGCTAATTTTATGTATATTACTTATATATTTTGTTTGTTTTGATGTTAACGCTCTATATTAATTTTTGTTGGTTTCAAGTTAAATTATTCTTATCAGAAATTATTTAAATATACTTCCATTCTATTTGTTGATATAAAGTTTTCAAATTGTGCCCCATTCAAAATGTTTGATCATGAACTTTCAAACATGATATATTAAATAAGTAAGAAGGCTCTAGTCGAGACGGCTCGACTACGAGATACCCTGAACCCTGCAAAAAAAGTGATACTCTTCTTCTTTACGCACTTATAAGCGCGCGCTCTGCTAACTGCGTAGTTGCTACCTTGGCTGGGGGGTGGGTTCAGCTGAACTTTGGACGCTTATAACTCCATTTCTAGATGGACGATCTTGATTCAGAGTAGATTAGGGGTATCTTAATCTATCTATGTGCAAAATTGCAAGTCTCTAGTATTTGAAATGCGTTTTTTTTTTAATTGGTGGCGGAGGTGGCGTGGCACCCAAAATCTAAAAATAACAAAATCTGTGTATTCAGTATTAGATAGATATTATCTAAATATATTATCTAAATATATAAACGATGTAGAAGTTAGACCCAAAAAACATAAAAAATGGAAACGAATTTTCTATTTTTATCGATAATTTGGAAATGGGATGTGTTATCGAAAAAAACAAAAAACTTCGAGCTAACATACGAGTGTTCATGTGAAATTTCAGCTCTCTAGCTTTTGTAGTTTCCGAAATCTCGACGTTCATACGGACGGACGGATCAACTTATTTTTGTATGCTAATCAAGAATATATATACTTTATGGGGTCTGCGACGTCTCCTTCTGCCTGTTACATACATTTTCACAAAACCATTATACCATGAATTCCCATTTTCAATGGGTTCAGGGTATAAAAAGTAAGAATGCTGTAGTCCTGTAGACCCCCAGAACCCTGCAACGAAGCTAATACTTTTCTTGGCTTGGGCTATTCCTTGGACATTTATAATTCCATTTCTAGATAGACGATCTCCATGACATTTTCAGAATATAATAAAAGCATTCAAATGTGTCTATTTGCCAAATTGCAATTGGCATTCTAATTTCAAAAGTACAAAATCTTTGTATCCATAATATCTATCTAAATATACTCTTAAAATCAAAGAAAGAGTAAACGGATGTTCGATTTTGTATCAACAATAAGGAAATGGGATTAGTTATCGAATAAAATAAAATTTCAATTCTATATCTTTTGTAGCTTACGAAATCTCTGCGTTCATACGGACGGACAGTTGGATGGGTTGGACTATACTTTGGATGCTCCATTTCTAGATGAAGCTCATGAAACTTTACGTAACAGAAAGTAATAATTGCATACAAATGCCTAATAATCAAATATAAATTCGTTTTTATAAATTGGGACCGAAGGGACATCCAAAATCTGAAAAAAAGGAATCTTCGTACCCTAAATATTCAAATTCGAAGTGTCTAGCTCAATCGGTGTAGAAACTACGCTTAAAAACGAACTTTCGTTTTTATTATACCCTGAATTCATTGAAAATGGGATATCAGGGTATAAAGGATTTGTTAAAAGTATGTAACAGGCAGGAGGCGTGACAGACCCCATAAAGTATATATATTCTTTATCAAGCGCAGGCCAGCGCCAGCGTGCGTGTATATGTATATACATATATTTCGTTAAGCGTGCATAAGCCAATCGAATAATTGGAATAGTATTCGATCGAAAAAGGGTTCAGAGGATCTCGTAGTCGAGCAGTTTCGACTAGAGCTTTCTTACTTGTTTTCTTTCTTTTATTGATCTTTGTTTCTATCGATACTAAGGAAATATGATGTTTATCTAACATATGAGTATTCCACGTACGATTTCAGCACTATAGCTTTTGTAGTTTACGAAATCTCTGCGTTCATACGGATGGACAGACAGAGCAAGAATATACATATATAATTTATGGGGCCTTCGAAGTCCATCTACCTGGTACACACATTTTCACAAAAACATTATACCCCGAATTCCCATTTTCAATGGAATAATTTGGCGATTGAATTAATTAAATGTTGAATTACCTTATCATATAAACTTTTTCTTTCCAATGACTCCTCCTGATCATCAATTTCTTGTACACAGTTAACCGTATTTGCCAATCGTTTAGACGAGTCTTCTTGTAGGAACACATCTAGTAGTCCGGAAAATGCAACACCAGCAAGCATGCACACAACAGGCGTTAGGGTCAACATCAAACGAACCATCACACCGGCAAAGTAGACAGCGCTTATGGCGTATAGTATGACAAAAACGCGTTCATCATTGACCTGCTTTACACAATACCACAGGCCGACAGGAAATGCGCAGACAAGAATATGCAGATCAAAAAAGAAGGAAAACCATGTAGTGGGCTGATGTTCCGACACAGATGCAATAATGGGAATGTGAATTTTGGCATAGCCAGTATCCCAAAGAGAATAAAATCTTCCACTCCATGGTGCAACAACGCCCATCATTGTTAAAACAACGACAGCGACGAAAACAAGGACGGCTGCTAGCAATCCACCAACAATAAATAATTTCTTAAACTCATTTCTTGACAATACGGTTTGCAAGTGTCGCAGAGCAGCAACAGCCATGAGCAGCACAAAGACACCCATTGCCGCCATATGTTCACTTGTGCGAATTGGCTGGAATCCAACAAACGGTATTTGCATTGAAAACAGCAGACCGAGAATGTAGAACGTGCTGTAGCTTGTTAGAAGTCTCGGGGAGTAGCGATTCATTATGAGGAGCACGAAAACATGTAATGGAATCAAGTTGATTATAAATACATATCCACCCCAAGCGGAAACCATATAAAAATAGGATATCGCTGCACCAGCTGACCAAAACACGGATCCAGTCTTCACTGATCGTACCCATAGGAAGTATGTGAACTGTAAAGCAAATATGGCAATGCCTTCGTTATCATATGAGCCTGCTACAGAGCGGCTAATATAACCAGGTACTATCGCAATAAAGCTTGCAGCAAATAATCCAGCGCCGGGTGACCAAAGTTCCTTTGTCAATAGATACGTCGAAATAGATGTCAGGCCACTGAAAACCGGGGCTAAAAAAACACATATGTCACGGATGTGTACGGGAATGTTCAATATATGTAAGATGTAATGGATGCCACCAGATGTTATCATTAGTCCAGGGTATACAGTGCCGCCAACGATACGTCCGAGAGGATACCAGGCACGCTCATCAAACCAATTAAGAAACTTATACCAGCCATGTTGCACCATGTAGGCAGTTGCTCGGTAATTGAACCATGGATCAAATTCGTGTATTATCGATTCAAATCTTATGACGGCAAATAAACGGGATGAAAATCCGGCTATCCAAGCAATTAGCAAGACAGCAAATGTTATAAGGCTGCTGTAACCCGCAATTTTACTATTTAATATTTTCGATCCCCGGTTCATTTTAAATGTGTGCTCTAGCTCACACTTTAATACCAACGAAAAACAACTAAGACACGTAGCCTAAATTATACCGGCGATTACAAAGGAACTATTACACATATATTGTTATCGAGTATTTTTGTTTTTTTGTATTTGAGGATCTACGTACTCTGTAATAAAAACATGGGTACTCCGCAAATAAATATTAAATATATCTGATTACAAATATTGCCAATATATATCACAACAATGCCGAATATGATAAATTATATAGAAAGTCTGTTCGAATGGGTAAACGCGTCTTTTCGCAAAAACTGTAAGAGTTAGAGACATAAGTCTCTTTGTATTTGGTCCGCATATTGCATGCTCATACAAAATGTAAGAAAATCTATAAGTATTCCCGTTTCAAAGTTATCGATAAAATCCGTTTATAAAAAATTGTATCTCGTTAACCTTAAGATCTAGTGTGTCCAAGCACTAACCATACAACACATAGACTGGACAACTAGAACAAACTTTTTTCACGCACCCGAATATGAGCGAATTGCCGCTCAACTTCGTATTTGTTCGGTTTGGGCAATTCGAGCTCAGGCAGTCAAAATTTGATACGACGCATTCATTGCGCTGCTAGCGGTCGACCGGGATGGTCATATTTTCATATGAGCACTTTCTATGCGCTATTTTGCTTTACTCCCCCTCTCTCTTTTTTTTCTCTCTCTATCTCACTCTATGCGAGCACAAGCCAATTGCCCACAAAAATTGTAATTTGTTCGCAATTGGCAATTGCCCTTCTTAGTAAGGGTATGTCGAACTCTTAATCAGCTTTGCCATGCTCATGCAAAATTTTAGTGTTTTCGTAATAATTTTCGGGAAGCGTATGAAAGGGGTATTCTGACATTTGTCAATGCATATGAATTTTCAGATCCACTTAAATCGTTTATAACCCGTTCAAAAGTGTTTTGGGGCTATGTTACTAAATTAATTACAGAAATTTTTTTTTATTTATTAAATACATATGTATAAAAATAAATGCATATGTATGCATATACATAAACATACATTTCATATGCATTTCATATTTGCTCGTATAGAGTAAGATAGATAGAGAGAGAGAGAAAGAAGAGAGAGGGGGAGTAAAGCAATGCGTCGTATCAAATATTGACTGCCCGAGCTCGAATTGCCCAAACCGAACAAATACGAAGTTAAGCGGCAATTCGCTCATATTTTGGTGCGTGAATAAAGTTTGTACTAGTTGCCCAGTTTATGTGTTGTATGCATATGTATGGTCCAAGTCTTCTGGATATATAAATAATTTATTTTATTTTGATTTTTGTTAGATTTCGGGTACCAGCCCCCAATTTTCACCATACCCCCAAATGTTTAAAAAATGTATTTCAAATACTAGAGACGTTCAGTGTGGTTTGGTATATCTAAATAAATGTCGTGAAGAAGAATTATTCATCAAATAAGTTGCTATAACTTAGTCTATATGCAAAACAACCAAGACTGGTTCGGGCAGACAAAAAAAGCTTGGAATGGCTTAATATTTTTTAAAGACCGATTGCTACCCCTTCCCTACTATTAGACGTTCTGTCGTTTCTATAAGAGCATATAATTTTTTTAAACCAGGTTTCAGATACCAGGCACATAAAGCTCATACAATATGTATTGTAATGTCATACAATGAATTGTATGACATACATGTAGCATGTTACTGTAAATGCATGCTCGTAGAACTTTTGCCATACCTTTTGAGCACTGGGACTGCAATAAATTCGCTGTTTATTTTTACTGCCGTAGACAGGAAATACAAACCCGAGCAAATACGAAGTTGGCTGGTACCTGTACATATATGTCTTGTGTTGAAAAGATGTTTTCTAGCTGTGCACTCAGTTCAAAACCGATATGCCATGATATCCTCTCCGGTACATACAGTGGAGAAACTTTGTCTGAACAAAAAGGCGATGGATGCAAGTAGCTAAGGTTTGACCTACACTACGTAAGGATTTCAAGAAACTCAACTATTCTACAGTTTAACCCCAGGCATACAAGTGTCGAGTGTAAATGTGTGTGTGTGTATGGTCATCGGGAAATAGTATTCTTTATGCACATCAACACTTTCATACCCTTTCCACAAATAATCAAGAAAACACTAAAATTTTGCATGAACATGCCGAAGCCGTTTAAGAGTTCGGCATACTGTTACTCAGAAGGGAAGATGGGATCGTTGCGAATCGCGACTCGCGGAAAAATTTCAATTTTTGTGCGCTGCTGGCTTGTGCCTGCATACATATGTATATACATACATATATGAGAGGCATAGAAAGAGTGAGTAGGGAGTGAGTAAAGAAAGAATAGCACACAATGATGCTTCATATGAGAATAGAATCATTTCGTTCGAGCGCTGACAGCGAACTGAATATCAACTACGATATTTTCGCTGCCCGAGCAGTAAATTACAGAGCCGAGCAAATATGAAGATGTTTAGCACGGGAAATCCAAATCTGGTTCGTGAAAAAAGTTTGTTCTAGTTGTCCAGTCTATGTGTTGTATGGTTAGTGCTGCTACAGAACTCACAATTCATTCTCCATTCTTAGAATAGAAAATCTCTCTCTGCGCGCATCTCAATTGTGTATACTCGTATGGCGTGTATAGGAAAAACAAACAGCTTATTAGTAATTGCTAAGATGGCAGAAAGCATTTTAGCATAAATATAAATTTGTGACAATACAAAACAATACAATCGCAATTCATGGAATATGTATACACACTTGGGTGTGTATACACGTACAAACATCTGTATACTCATACATAAATATGTATAGGCATGCATAGAAAAATTGATTGCCCACGACAGCGTGGCAAATCGAAAAAGCAGTTTCTAGTGCTTAAATGTACAATTTATATGCATGTGTTTATAAATATCTTATTATTGGCGCTTGTAGCAAGTATTTTATAATAAATAAATTAATATAAAATATGGGCAATTCTCTAGTGTCGAATGTGACATTTCGTACGCATTTAGAGTAAAAAAAAACTAATGCCAAAACAATTTTTTATTCTGACAAATAGTGGATCTTATAGCTCTTGATGAGCACTATAATTGGTGCTAAGGGTGATTTTGAGAAAGTATTAATTTTCAAGATAATTACAAAAAACCAAGCAGGTCGAACGTGACAAAAAGTGGAAGTTGATTTTGAAATTAACCATTCAATCGCAGATTTTAGCGAAACCTTAAGTGATAAATTATTAAAATTAATTTTAAATTATCAGAAATTGACACATCTTAATAATGTTTTCTATTTGATTCCAAAATATTGAGTAGTTTATTTTATTTTTTAGTTTTAATCAGGGTCGAACGTGACGTGTCGAACGTGACATTTTTTCCACCATACTTTTTTCTTTTTTTTTACTTTTTATGTAATTGAGCATGAATAAAAGAAATAGAAATGATTTTCAATATATTCTATTTATTAATTTTTTGAAAAACTTAACAAAATAAAAAAAAAAATAAAAAAAAATAAAAATATTCTGAAAAACAAAAATACGTTCGTTCGACATCGCAGTTTCTACTTTTTAACTGCTTTGTTTACATTTGTAAGGATAGTTTGGATTCTGTCGTTCAAATTTGATTACATTTTCTATCTTTTAGTTTTTTCGTCTATTTTGTTGTCGTACACGATATAATTTTCGTCTCTTTTTGATCAGACTTTCATGTTCATCATCCAGCCATCTCCTCTTTTGTCTAACACTCTGCATTCTTTCAATGTTTTTCAATTTATAGTTCTCCTCATTCATTACATTCTCTTTCCATCTATAATCATCTATAATCAATAATTATATTTTTAATTTCAATATTCACAACCTGGGATGCAAATTCACTTTAGTTTATCTAAAATTTTTCTTTACCTTTTTATGGTGTCGAACGCTACACACTTTAAATTTAATATATATATTGAACGGATTGATATATTCGATTGATTTTTTTTTTAATAAATTCGCAATAGAAAACTGTGTTTACAACTGAATTTTGCTTTTTGTTGCTCATATACATTTGATTTACTGATAACAACACCTATTTTTCGGTGTCGAACGTGACATCGAAATATACGGTGAAACAAACGAAAAAATTTACCGTTTAGGTTATTGCATCGTTCCTTTTACATTTTTCTCTTACTATTTAAAGGTAAACGAAGATAAAAAATTTTTTTTTTGTTGCATAGTGTCTCTCTATAAGAACATAAATAAAATCAAAATGTGCAACAGAAATGCTCAAGCCAGAACTTCTGCACTTGTTCAGCTTTGGGTGTCAATATTTCGAGATGGGTTATGAATATATATAAAATTAGTTTATATTAGTTAAATTTAATATATTCTCTATTTAAAAATGTTATAAGACAATGCATTTATTGACTTTTAATTTTTCGGCTGTGGTTGACCTTTCTGGAGAATTGCCCATATACAAATATAAAAAAAAAAAATTAAAAAATAATAATTTTTTGAAAAGTTTTCTTTGGGATTCGAACTTACGCACCTAGTGCAGCTTGCATAGCATTTACCACCGCGCATGTTTAAATGTTTGTTAATTGCCGAGATATTTCTTTAATTAAATAAATAAAATGCGCCTATGGGAACAGAGTATCTCGCAGTTAGTTGCGCCTAACTCCAACGTTCCTACTTGTTATTTACTTAAAGTGATAGTACTTAGTCGATAATGGCAAAAATTGTGACGCCTTCTGGCTGCAACAGCAGTTTCAATATTGGTAATAAGTGCGAATAAATGGTTATTAGGCATGATTTTCTAAATTTTCGCCGTTATATCAGTTAAGCCACCGTTCTGTCATGTCAAAATAAAAAAGACCGAAATCAGGGACCGCAAATAAGAGTTATGGTTAAAAAAATTCAAGCACAAAAAAGTAACCAGGAAGAGTGGGATAAAAAGACATAATTCTTATCATAAAAATTTTAATTTAATAATTAAAAATAATTTGTTTTTGATAACTCAAAAAATAATTATTATTTCTTAATTTTTATTATAAAAATTATAACTGTTACGGTCACTGTTAAAAAGTCTTAGAGACGCAAGCATGCGGGTTTCCCAAGAAAAATCAAAGTTCTTTGAAAAGAGCGTAGAATATTTGGGACTCACTGTAAGCAGAGGTGGAATTCAGACTTCGGCCGATAATGTACAAGCCATAAACGATTTCTAACCGCCTAAAACGTTGTTTAGCCTTCCATCATTTCTCGGGAAATTGGAAATATATATATAAAGGGAAATTGCTATAGCTGAGCATAATCGTGCTCACCGCGCAACGCAAGAGATACGCAACAAATACTTCGAGACTATTTTTTTCCCAAAAATTGATCGTCTTACAACAGAAATAGCGGCAAACTGTCGGGTGTGCGCGATGAATAAACACAATCGACACCCTATTCGACAAGAGATAGGGAAGACCCCAATACCGTCATATGCCGGAGAAATTCCACACGTTGATATTTACTCCACTGACCGGAAATAGTTTTTGACTTGCATTGACAAATTTTCTAAATTTGCAATCATCCAACCCATTCTTTCACGTGCGATCGTGGACATAAAAGCTCCACTGCTACAACTCCGTCTTCCCGAAAATAGAAGTGATTTACCGAAAGGTCTCTAAATTCAGAGACCATTGGATTAATTTTGTCAAATAACTCTGACGTCGTGATCACAAATGCGCCGCCCCTGCATGGCACGTCTAACGGGCAAGTAGAGCGTTTTCACGGTACTTTAGGTGACAGTCTTAAAAATGGAAACTATATTGAAGACACTGTCGACAATATCCTCCTCGCATACAATAGGTCGATTCACTCGGTTACGAAAAAGAAGCCAATAGAAATTATACATTCAATTCCTATTGAAGTTGCCGTGAAAATAAAAGAGAAAATCACGGCAGCACAAGAAAAATCGTTAGAACACCAGAATAAGAACAGGGTCCAGAAAAATTATAATGTGGGTGGGAAGGTATGGTTAAAATCTATCAATAGATTGAGAAAAAAAACTTTCACCCCTATTCACTGAAGCAACAGTGGAGGCGGACCTGGGTGAAACGGTTCTAATTAAAGGGACGGTGGTCCATAAGAACTGTCTTAAGCAGACCACAAAAAATTCCTTTCAAAATTTGAATTTTTAGGTCAATCCATTTTCTTACTAGGCTAATAAGTTTTAAATACATGTCACTTTAGGTTACGATATCTTTTGACTTTGACAAGGACAACGATGACTATGACCGAAGCGACACAGACTTAATGACTATTCACATGCGGACTATATACCCTTAGTTGACGGAGACGTGACAATTTGGGACGAATACAAGTACTTGGGACACACGACGAACTTGACATTATTCGAAACTTACGTTGACGAGACAAGACAACTAATAGACAACTTACCCAAAGGCCACATGAAACAAGCACTAAAGACCGACATTCCACATATAGCCACATAAATTGCAACTTTAAATGTTCACCATAGGGAATCACGCAGTATAAATTTGATAGGTAGTGCCCTTAAGGCAATTGCAGGAACCCCAGATTTTGACGACTGGGGGGAAATAAAGTTCAAGCAGGGTCATTTAATATATTAAGAAAATGGGCAAACCGAAATCAACAATAAAATTCAAGTGCGACTTAACGAGGTTTCGGAGGCACTTAATGAAATTATAAAGCCGGATGCGGAAGTAGAGCATCTCTATTCAACAATTCTATCCGTAACACTTACCAAAAATAATTTAATTAGCCCACTTATCTTGGTCAGCATCGACATTAAAGAATTGTTAAATGAGCATCTTACATATATTAGTGTAGTAGACCTTTTAGAAGTATGAAGCATTAAAGCTTTCCAAAATTCCGAACTTTTATATTTTCTTATAAAATATCCCCAACCTAAGTTAAATTGTAAGAAAATATACATTTTTCCCGTTCAACATAAAAACGTAATAGATCTAGAAGAGGGTAACATAGTGGCCGATTGCGGATCAAAGACCTTCGCTGTGGGCAACTGCGATACTACTGTGAGCACAACCTTCTGTAAAAGGCTACTGAAAGCATCGTGTGCTCAGCAACTGTTGTCAGGAACCGCCACACAATGCGCCACACGCCCCGGCCATTTAGAGCCCATAACAACGATTGAGGATGGCATCATTACCATCAACAACGCAACAGTAAGTGTGGTGGACGACACTGGAGGCAGTCAACAAGTTACGGGAACTTTCCTGACCACTTTTGAGTGTTGGGCCCTACTATTGTTACAGGCAGCAAAAGTTTCGCACACAGTCACATAAATGCTCATACATGTAGCAAGACACAGTAAATGAGTATGTGCATGCTCATCGTGAAAAAGTAATGCTTATGCACATCAGTGCTTTCATACGCTTCCCGAAAATTATTACGAAAACACTAAAATTTTGCATGAGCATGACAAAGCCGTTTAAGAGTTCGGCATACTCTTACTAAGAAGGGCAGATGGGATCGTCGAAAATTGCCACTCGCGAACAAATTTCAATTTTTGTGGGCAACTGGCTTGTGCTCGCATAGAGTGAGATAAAGAGAGAAAGAAAGTGCTCGTATGATAATATGACCATCCCGGTCGAGCGCTGGCAGCGCAATGAATGCGTCGTATCAAATTTTGAGTGCCCGAGCTCGAATTACCCTAACCGAATAAATATGAAGTTGATCTATGCATCGTAAAAAAGAAACCTGCCGTTTCTCCGTCGGCCAAAGTAAACATTTATTGACTCATTTATTTTAATTAATGTGTTGACAAAACTAGAGTCAAGCTTGAGACAAATATAATTTTAAATTAATAAAGCCTAAAAAACAAGTACAGAAACATTAAGTAATCATTAGTATCACCAACCCGATGGGGGTGTTTTATTTGCCAGACCGGCCAGCTAGGCCCCGATTCACAGCCATAAGTGGTCAATGATACTAATGAAAATATGACAAAATAGTGTTACTTGAAGACTTAAAATTAAGTATTAAAAGTTCTTAGGACTAATTATGAACTAAGAATTTACAAATAAATATTTAGACTAAAGATTAGCAAATAAAAGGAAATATTAAAAATACAAAATTCAGAGTGAGATGTAGAGAGTGAAATAAAATAGATAGAAAAACCAAAAAACTATGTTCACATCCGGGCATTTAGATGAAGATCCCTAAGATAAGCTGAAAGCAAAGATTTTATTAGGGGAAGAGAGAGCTCTAAGGAGAATACGTGATAATATTTATTATAGTTAAGACATAAAACTTGGAAAGCAGAATTTAAAGAATAATCCGTGGTTTAATGTGGTAAATTTAACGGACGAAAGTTTCTAGTAGTTCGGGAAAGAACAGAGAAATGCAGACGCATTAACAGGGTGGGCGAATCAATATTACCTTGAATCAAATTGTGAAGGAAAGTAATACCTAAGATTGTCCTACGATTTATTAATGATGGCAGATCAATAAGAAGAAGCCTACTATGATGGGAAGGCAAACATAAATTACTGTTCCAATTTAGATCCCTTAAGGCAAAAAGTAGAAACTGTTTTTGGACCGATTCAATGCGATCCTGATACAGTTTATGTTGCGGAGACCAAATAACAGAACAATACTCCAAGATAGGGCGAAAAAGTGAAATATATAAATGCTTGGTAACAAAAGGATCATTAAATTCCTTAGACCAACGTTTAATAAGACCAAGAACACATTTTGCTTCATTTGTGATGGCAGAAATATGCAGATTAAAATTAAGTTTAGTGTCAAAGAGAACGCCAAGGTCTTTGACAGTGAAGATACGTTGTAAGGATATATTATTTATTTTATAGTCGAGCAAGTGGGGAACAGTACGAAAGAAGGTCATTGTCATACATTTGGAACAATTTAAATGTAATTGATTAGCCTCACACCAACCTTGAAATGCATAAAGGTCATCTTGAAGATGTACATGCTCGATTGAGTTAGAATATGAAAAGCACAGTTTTACATCATCTGCATACATAAGTATCTTTGAATGAGAAATACAACTAGGAAGGTCATTAATAAAAAGGGAAAAGAGTAATGGGCCTAAATGACTACCCTGGGGAGCACCTGACGTAACAAAGATCAGTTTTGAAATTGAATTTCTCAGCAAAACTCTCTGAGTTCTGCCCTTTAAGTAGGATGATACCCACAATAAAAGCTTAGGGGAAAATCCTAAGCGATCCAGCTTTAAAATTAGCAAATGATGGTGAACTGAGTCAAATGCTTTACTGAAGTTCGTATAAATAACATCAGTTTGCATTCTATTCGAAAAACTGTCATTAACTAGGGAAGTGAATTCTAATATATTCATAGTGGTTGATCGAATTTGAAAAAACCCATGCTGCGATGGATGAATAATTGATTTACAAAAGTGTTGCAATGACGATGTTATTATTTTTTCAAATAACTTCGGAATTACAGAAAGTTTCGCAATGCCTCTATAATTGGAAATATCAGATTTTCCGCCTTTTTTATGTAACGGAATAATAAAAGATTCTTTCCAACTTGAAGGAAAAACCGAAGTATCCAAAGATAAGTTAAACAACTTTAGTAATGGTGACAGAAGAGAAGCGCTACACTCTTTAATCACACAACTTGGAATATTATCAGCTCCTGGAGAAAAGGATGATTTCAATGTCCTAATAGCTGCAGCCAATGAATCTACAGACACCCTTGGAACATCAATTGAAAAAGTTTCAGAGAAGGAAAATGGGTATGAGTTATTGAAGCTGTCAACGGAAGAATAAGTTGATTGGAAGAATTTTGCAAACAGATCAGAAGAGACCTGATCTTCACAAGATTTTTCCATACCAAAGAAAAAGGAGGTTGGCAAACCAGAAGATTTACGCTTCGAATTTACAAAAGTGTAAAATTGCTTAGGATCACTAGTAAATTGGCGCTTAACGCGAATAAGATAATTCTCATAACAGCGAGAATTTAAGAGATTAAAATTTGACTTGGCTATAGAATATTTCATCCAGTCAACAGCCAAACAAGACCTTTTATATTTCTTAAAATACCTTGATTTAATATTTCTTAAATTTAAAAGAGTCTTTGAAAACCAGGGCGGCTTATTCGAAACCGGCGAAATACTACATAGTGGTACACATACATCAAGAATAGTGTCTAAAGTTGAGTAAAAAAGTGATAATGCCTCATTAACATCAACCGACTCATATAAATGGGACCAGTCAGCTGAACTAATCAGTTCGTTTAGCAAAACAAAATCACATTTACGATAGCATCGTCTTCGATTTGAAGGTAATTGTGATACAGTTGAGGGATAATTAATAGACAATGAAAACTCTAAAGTTGGATGATAACTATACTCAGGTAAACAAGAAGGGGTTGATCTCAATACATTTATGATGGAATCATCATTTATGAATACAAGATCAAGCGACCGATTCAAATGATTGGAAATAGAGTTCATTTGAAACATAGAAAGGTTAAACAATTCATCAAAAGATAGTGATCAATTGTCGGAATAAGGTAATGTACATTACCAGAAAAGGACCAAGAAGTGTTTGGAATATTAAAGTCGCCTAACACAAGAAACAAATCATTATCATTGGCATGTCCATAAATTTCTTTGATACAAGTTATGTGTTGGGCATAAACTTGTATATCAGAAGAAGGTGGGATATATGAGCATGTTATAAATAATGAACACGGTGGAGAGTAATTTTAACACATATAATCTCCACATCATGAAGAAAAGAAAATGAGAACTGTTCAGAGAGGATACTGGACTTAACAGCAATAAAAAACTCCACCTCCTCTACGATTTAAGCGATCAGTCTATAAATAATGAAATTACTTGACATAATTTCACAATTATGAACACTCTGAGTTAACCACGTTTCAGTTAAAACAATGAATGTCATATACCAAACTGAAACTATTTCAAAATATAGTATTAAGCTTGGAGTTTGTGCCCCGTACATTTTGATATATCAGGGACATCCGAGGAGATAATTGATTATTTATTAGTTTTTGGATCAATTTTCGTTGAAGATTGAACCGAAGGAGTATTAAGCGAGACAGGTGCTGATCTGTTCCGATTCTTCGGTTTAAATTCATGTACAACTATATGTGGTGGCCAAAATTTAGTGTCACATATAGTTGAAAATATTCAACCGGTACATTTATCTTAAACGAAGAAATTCCACGGGGAGTCGAAAAATTAAACTTCGTTATAGAAACATTCGTAGAAACTTTAGAAGAAATCAGGGACCGTAACAGTTATAATTTTAATAAAAAAAATTAAGAAATAATAATTATTTTTTGAGTTATTAAAAACAATTATTTTTCATAATTATATTTGATTTTTATAATAAAAATCAAAATAATTATTACAAATCAATTTTTATATAAAAATCAAATCATAACTTTTATTTTCAATTTTTATTATAAAATCAAAATAAAATTATGCCGTGATTTTATTTTAAAAATTGAATAAAAATCGAATTGTTATATCATTTGATCCAAAGGAGCTAGATCATATATAGACCTATATATATGGTCTACGCATTAATACCTTCCGGATAATATATAATATGTATGTAAATATGTATTTGTGTATGTATATTTAGTTATCTGTTGAGACAGTTGCCTTAGCCTTCATATTCAGCGAGTAATGTGTAGCCACAAGTGAGTGAAAGAGATGGAATGATGAATATGAAGCCTAAGGCAACTGTCTCAACAGATAACTAAATATCAGAGACCCCGAATAACTCTTGAGGATTTCAAAAGTCCACAAATAAGTGTTTCACATGGAGTTTTATAAATAAAACTCTCAAAATAACTCTTTCAACATGTGCTTAGGAGGACTCCTTTTACTCTGTGAGAAACAGAAAAAACTGTGGTTTTTCTGCGGTCCTCAGTGTGCTATTTTATTGCCTTGCACAAAAAAAAAAAAACCTTGTTTTTTGTGTGTGCTGCTGCTGCGTAGATCAATGACGCAGTTTGCTTTTGTTTTTTTTTTTTTTTCTAACTGTTGCTGCTTGCGTTGCACTATGGGGGTAAATGTCGATTTAGCGGCATAACTCCAAATTTTAAAGCTATGGACTTGAAATTTTGCAAATATGCTTAGATTATTTTTTTTAGAATTTTGGATTTTCTTGTTTTGGAAATTTGAATGGGAAGTCATATACTTAGTCTTTTCCAAATGGAACTACGAAATAAATAAGAAAATATAGCAAAATATTGTTGGACTTTATGCCGCTAAATCGGTGTTTGCGCCCATAGTGCATTGGTCAGCGATGCACTTTGTTTTGCGATCATGCGATCCCCCCCCACCCTTTTTATTTTTGATTTTTATAATAAAAATTGAAATAAAAGTTATGATTTGATTTTATATAAAAATTGATTTGTAATAATTATTTTTGATTTTTATCATTAAAAATCAATTATAATAATTAAAAACAAATTTTTTTTTTAAATTGCAAATAAAGTTTATCCTTTTTTTGAATTCGCCGTAAAAAAATAACTATATGCCTTTTTTATCCCACTCTCCTGGTTATTTTTTTGTGCTTGATTTTTTTTAAAATCATAACTGTTATTTGCGGTCCCTGGAAGAAATAAATGCAGATATTGCTTCACATGTTGTGTCCGACGAAAGCCTAGACAAAAACTTGCTTTCGAGGAGCGACAACACATAAAGTTGGACAGTATTTGAAGAATTAGTTGACGTATTGGTATTCTCTGTTTGAACAACAATTGGAGGAGAAATCAATTTTTGATCAGGCCAAGCGATTCAATGCAACTTCATCCGATACGGACGTAGCCACAGGGCAGGGCGATGGAACACGAAGCGATTTAGGAGATGAAGACAAAACAGAGACACAAGGTGACGGAGGGCAAGGTAGTTGGGGGATAATGTTAGTACAGGAGGTGGTACTAACAACGAGGGAATCTCAGATTGAGATTGAGAGCTGTCAAAATTATACTTGTTCAATATTTCTTCAGCAGCTAACAAGTCACTTGATAATTGCTTAGAAACATTACTCAATTTATAAAATTGAACCCTCACCGCATTATACATCTTGGAAAAGTCAAATTGTTTTCCAAGCAAGTTGGACAAGACCAACGTAAGCCACCACAACCCAATTTGGCAGTGGACGTGACCTTATCGTAGTCTCGCCCGGTAAGACCAGCACATTTAACATGCATAATGTTCTCCACACACAGCCAGCAATCTATAAATTGGACCTGTGCAGAGTCAGCTGCCTGTCTATAATGTGCATACCTTCTTGCAGCAGCTCATATGGCAATTGGGGTTTTTAAGAAATAAATGAAGACAAACAAACTGAAAATTTTGCGAGAGCGATTCACAACAACAAACACCAGCTAAAGCGCAGAAACTTAAAAAAAATAGCACCGTAAGAGAGAACACAACTTACCCAAGTAAGCGAGAGTAAACTATGCAAACACTTACACAGACCAATGTAAACGATTCAGAGAGCGCAAAAGCAAATGGAAAGATGCAAAACAGAGATGCAAAAAATAACTTTTTTAACTAAACAAAACTGCAAAGCAGTATAAAACAACTCACAGTAAACCACGGATTAAAACTTGATGAAGATCACAAACAAAGATCTTCACAGCTGATAATTAACCGCAATTTAATGTAAATCGAGATAATATAAATATTAAAAACAGTGAAAACAAGTAAATGATCGCGGAGCGCAAAAAAAACACGTCAATCACTCTCAAATCAACTCAACATCACCCTTTTCAGGAAACATCTAAGCCCCCCATTTTTGCACGATCTCAGTCTGAAAAATCTCCGTCACATCGGAGATTTCAAATCAGATATATCATCAAGGTCGTTTGGCTGCCTAATTCTCATTGCTCTTCTCCTCCTTCTCACGCGCACGGCCGGAGTTGCTGACGGAGCCATTGGGCCGGACGCTATTGCGAAAGAATCGCGAACAGAACCTGACACCACCACGCCTGTTCACACGCGCACGGCTGGAGTTGCTGATGGAGCAATTGGGCCGGACGTCGACAAGAAGCGTCAACTCAGCGGTCTGCCGGCAGTGGCAGCTATATAAATCCATTAATGTTACTTTAAGTTTAGTTTTAGATTGTTACTCGAGCAATTCAAACGAGCTGAAAATAAAAAATAATCAAAAGTAATTACTTTGGTTTTCATTTGCATGCTTTTGCAGCAGCAGGTACGTAAAAACTCAAGCGAAGGCGTGCAAAAAAGAAACCACAACATCGGCGACACTCTAGACATTGTATGTGCCAATTTTTGTGTATCTCTTTTCACCCAACCTTTGTTCGACGCTCAAGCGCCGACATATGCCATACACTCATATGCAAAAGAATACCTACTCAATTTTACAGATTGAGTGCACAAACACTCAAGTATTTTTGTTAGGCGAACGATTGTACGTATTTGTGCAGTGGCTAAAAACACTCGTGTGTCAAAATCACCCAACATTTACCCAGTACACTATGAGTACCGGTGGCTTGTTGCAGTTCTCTGGTATGCATCTTTAATGGATCTGTTGTTCAGCTTCCGAAAGCCCACACACAGCAGCTATTTACCATTCTTCTTCCTGACCATTACAGCAGCCCTTTTCGAGCAGCTCATCCACCTGCCTGTTGATCTTCTTCTGCATCTTATGGGGTTTGAAGAAATATCACTGCTTAATTGGCCGCGTGTCCTGCATGGTGATCCGGTGCTCCGTGATCTTGGTGGTGCCTTTCACGTGCTCGAACTTTTCCAATTCGTGTCTCAGGAAGGCATCCCCTTCTGGATCAACATGAAGCGGAGTTTGGGTCGACTCCATTGGCATCTTGCGACCCACTTCCTCTCTGGCAACAGCCACTGACAGCTTTGTCCCCCGCTGCCCTGTAGATTTCTTGGCCTTATTTTCAGCTCCAACCCGCCACATTCTAGTGTGGCCGGCCAAGAAATTCCATTCCATCACCAGATCATCGATCACTCCTGGTAGAATCAGCAATGGGATCGCAATTTGCTGACTCCCCAGGCTGATCTTTATCTTCAACTGCAAGTCCACCTCACTGCAGCTGCCGTTTGCCAACCGTATGCGTCGCCTTGTGGCGTGCACCACGCCGACTCCTCGGAGGATTTCAGCGAGCCCTTCTCTAATAAAGTAACTTGAGGCTCCTGTGTATATCGTGGCTTTCTGCTGCTTCGCTACAATAGCAACGATCGCCGTCAGTTGGTGGCCTTCGTCTTGCAGGTTGCCTACTAACGCCTGGGGGATCCTCGCTGCGGCTCCCGCTCGCCCCTGGATGGCAGGTGCCGCTGGTCGTTTCTCTTCGTGGCCATCCATGGCCATCAAACGCGTCCGTCCTGGCCGCTACAGCCGACGCTTTTAGACGGCCACAGACCCTGGCTTCGCACTGTAACGGGGCCGGCTCAGATCTGAAGCGGTGGCGCTTTTAACAGCAATATCGCTTGGTCTGGGATGATGTTAAAAGCCCCAAATGTCGTGGCAACCTCTCATTGGCCGAAGTACCGCTACTGCCTTGCGACAGAAAGCATCCACTACTTTCTCGGCCCATTGCTGGCTATGTAGGAGCGGACTATAGCCCGACTCTTCCCTTCCCTCTAATTGTGTAATACTGAAAAAAAAAGTTTTACCTAAAAAAAATGAAATAAAGATTAGTTTACTAAAAAATATATCCTCCTTTGACGTCAATAACTTTTTATAGTCGTTGTGGCATTTAACCCACTACATTTTTCAGAATTTCTTGAGTTATCTTTTCCCAAGGGAAGTGAGCTTAGAAATTTTCTCTTGTCTTGATTGTTGATCGATCTTGATTGTTTCAGAAGGGACCAGACGTTTTCAACAATAATTAAATTCGGACTCTGGGGTCCAAAATAGAAACACCAACTTACCCTATCAGTTTTTGTATCAAGCGTGCTTTGTGGCATGGGTCGTTGTCCTGTTACAGGATGAATGATTCACCAATAAGCCTATATCCGGAAGGGAATGCATTTTCGTTTAAACTGTTTAAATAAGTGGTCTGATTCATTGAACCGTCGATCGGAACAAAGTCATCCAACCCAGGATAGGCGTTGCGTTGCACCTTCGCAAAAACTTTAGATGTCTAACATCATACGATTGGACCGCAAGCAGACAAGTGGCAAAGCCCAGAAAATGGTAAAGCTGTGCTTAATCTAGCGCAGTCCGCTAAGTTACAGATCATTATCCAAGAAACATTTGACAAAAGCAGACATAACGATCTGAATATAAAATAAACCAAATCAAGTAAGAAGGCTCTAGTCGAGAATCGAGACCTTAAGATACTCTGCAAAAACTAATACTCTTCTGAAAAAATCTGCATATCCATAAAATCTATCTAGATATATAAAACCGAAGTTTGTAGCTTAAACCACTAACCATACAACACATTGACTGGACAACTGGAACAAGTTAATGTGCACACTTATTTTTTTACTTTAGAATCCCATCAACTTCAGGTTTTTACTTTTAGGGTCGGGTAGAAAAATTGCTGATGGCAAAATCATTCCGCTTCGAGCGCTCGACGGTGTTCTCGACGCGATCCCATTGGTTGCCTTCTGAGGGAAGAGTATACCGGATTCTTAAACGGCTTTGCCATGCTCATGCAAAATGTTAGCGTTTTCATGATTATTTGTGGAAAGGGTATGAAAGTGCTGATGTGCATAACGAATATTATTTCCCGATGACCATACACACACACATTTACACTTCCTCGCTATATGTGTAGGCATTATGTGCCTGTGTGCAATATTCTTGCTGCCGCCTGTAGAGCACTATTAGAACCCCAGCAGTTGATGTTTGTTCGGTTGGGTAGCTGATGTGAGCTTGCATACACACACACATTTACACTTCCTTGCTATATGTGTAGGCATTTATGTGCCTGTGTGCGATACACTTGCTGCATGTAGCAATTTTAATTTCCCAGCGATTGCTGTGTGGTAGCTAATGTGAGTCTACACACACACATAAATATGTGTACGTCTGCGATGTGATAATCACAATCGCCGAGTATCACTTGTATAGGTATTTGAATGAATGCTCTGCCTGGGGCATTTGAATGTTTCGTGCATGGGTCTCGAATATTGGGCGTGTACCTACCTCAACTTTGAATTAAGTAAACTCAGAAGGGAACCAATGGGGTCGCGTCCAGTGTTGCCAGATTTTGAGACCAAAAAATAGCAAAATCAACTCTGAAAATAGCTCGAAATAGCTAAAAATTATAAAAAAATAGTTGAAAAAATAGCTGAAATTTTTATATATATTTTTGTATGTTATTTATTGCTTTTTTAAATTTTTTCGAACAACGTTACAATGTCGTCAACATCTTCTGCGGGATTATTATTATACTTATCATTAATAGATATCAATACCCGCAATATACAAGCACAATGTGCCCTCCTCCTTCGCAGTATTACTTGTTTTGGTTTGTGGCTCAAAAACAATTTATGTTGAGCATAGGCTCCAACTGAACTTTTGTGTTTTTTTGTGGCTGCATGCATTTTCTAATCGTGCAATTTTGCAAAATATTGCATTTACAGTAAATACAAAATGCTCTCGTATTGTCAGATTCGACTTTTCGAATCCAATCTTTAAATGGTGCACTCTTTGTACATTCATCGCGGAACTTTTGTTTGTATGCCTTTTCCATTTTTGTATGCTTTCCCATAAATTAGCGCAATTAGTGATTATATTCATCGCAAGTAATAATATTATCTCGATAATAGTAATCTGGATAGTAGTAATCGTTACTTTGAAGACATTTTAAGAGTTAATCGATTTTATACCCTGAACCCATTGAAAATGGGAAATCAGGGTATAATGGTTTTGTTAAAAGTATGTAACAGGCAGAAGGAGGCGTGGCAGACCCCATAAAGTATATATATTCTTGATCAGGGTGACGAGAAAAGTTGATATAGCCATGTCCGTCTGTCCGTCCGTCCGTCCGTCCGTCCGTCCGTCCGTCCGTCCGTCCGTCCGTATGTATGAACGCGTCGATTTCCGAAGATACAAAAGCTAGAGAGTTCATTCTTTTTGTGTTAGGTCCGTATATTGAGCGCGCAGTACGAGTTTGTTTCAGAAATTCGATAACTTGTATATTTGCTTAGTTATCGATAACTGAAATTATCGGGAACCAGTTATAAAATTCTAGCTAATTCATCTTTAGAGTTAGAGTCTCCAAGTCTTCTGCATATATATAGATACCAATTTAATACAATTTCGGTTTTTGTCATATTTTGGATTCCGGTCCCCAATTCGCCCCCACACCCCCAAATGTGTAAAAAATGCATTTCAAATACTAGAGACATACAGTTTGGTTTGGCATAAAGATATGAATATCATAATCTTAATCTGAACATATCAATACGATTGTCCATCTAGAAACAGAATTATTAGTCTATAAAGTTTTCTCATCAAAACCCATGTGGCGCAGCAAGCAAGGCAGCGACAAAGCAAGACGCATTGCGGGCACACATACATACATATGTACATATGTATGTATGTTTGTGTGTATATGTGTACAATCGCAGATCAGCGTATGGCTGTACATATGTATGTACATATTTGGGCATGTAAAGCTAATTGTAAAAGAGTTATGATTTCTAAAAAAAAAACCTAAAATGTCAAATAGAATATGTAGATCATGCTGAAACTCTCATTACATTCCATTATATATTTTAAAAATTTTAAAACAATTAAAATAACAATGGAAATGCAAGCAACGTTGAGCAACGCAAATCAATTTTCGTATGCGTGTGCACATATACACACAAAAAATCTTGGGCCGTTTTCTATGTTGCTATGCGTGCAAATTCTAAGAATCACAATTGTTTTTGAATTGCGTTAGAATTGTCTTTGAATTGTATTTGTATTTTCAGTCACTGCTTTAGTTTTTTTTTTCGTATATGGCGAATTTGATTCGTTTTCGCTACTCAGCCGTCTAAGTGATCTGTGGTGTAGATGGCTAGATAAATGCACCGAATGTTAGGCTGTCGGAGGTTCTAGCCCTGCCTAAGCCCTTCATAATTTCTTATTTTTAATTTTTTTTTTTTTTTTTTTTTTTTTGTATATTTCCTTCTTTTTTATTATTATTTATTCTTTTGTATTTGATACCTTTGAAAGTCAGTTGGTAGTTTAACTAATTGTGAATAAGTGGGTTTTTTTTTTTTTAATTTCAAATATTTAATATTATCATTTCTGAAAGTGTTTTTGTTTCAATTATATTTATTCCGTTAAGTCAACAGAAAATAATAAACAGCACGTGACATCTGCGGTTTTCCTATATGTATGCCCACATGTACATTCAAAACTAGTGTAGCATGGTCTAAAAATTTTAACTTGATAGATGGCGCTTTAGCAGTGAACTTATTTACTATGGCTATTACAGCTTCGAGTGGCATTGATATATTTCTTTTACAATTATGAAGTGTCTGTGTTAATTAAGGTAATGCCTGTTAATCGAGGAACGTCTATTTGTTGGCTATTTTTAATGATATTTAATAATATAACATTTTTCGAATTTCAACTAATATAAGCGCCATCTATTATTATTTTTTTTGGCAATGCAATGTATAATACATGTACATATGTACATTTTGAACGTTACACGCATACATTCTTATGTATACTTTCTGTTTTATTTATTTTGGTTTGATGCATTTTCAAGATAATTACAAAAAACCAAACCACAGTACAGATTATTATTTTATTTTATTAAAATTGGGTTCAGGGTATTATCTAGTCGAGCACTCTCGACTAGAGTTTTCTTACTTGTTTTTTTTTAAGATATATAAAATAATTGTTTGTAAAATAGCTAAAAATATAGCTAATAGCATTTTCAAAATTTGTATAGCATATCACTTTAAAATAGCTAGATTTGCTATTAAATAGCTAATGGCAACACTTCTGGTCGCGTCGAGAAGAAATTTCAATTTTTGTGAGCTGCTTGCTGTTTGTGCCAGCATACATATATTTTTGTGAGAAAGAGCAGAGAGTAAAAGCATGGGGCAGAAAGAAGAAAAAGAGCAAGGGAAAGAGCGGCACATGTCAGGCATTTTTGGAATGTCGACCGTTACCGTCGAGCGCTCGAAGCGGAAAGATTTTGCCATCAGCAAATTTTTTTGTTGAAGTGCAGCATAAATATTAAAATTTTCACAAATACTTAGCGTTTGTGATGATTTACGGAGTTTGCACCGCCTCTACCGTACCGATCCAACTAACTCAGGAAGTGTTTACTTGGTGAAAACGTAGTTCCGCTATTGGATGTAAAGTTTTTTTTTTCAGCTATAGTTTGGCTTGCATGTCCGCAGCCGAAGTCGGTACTTTGATATACAGTTTCGCAAACAGTAACATAAATACTCGTACATGAAGCAAGACATTAAATGTGTGTGGGTTTTTATACCGGGTTTTTATACTTTGTTCCCGAAGGGGAAAAAGTATATTGGGTTTGTGCAATGTCCGTCTCTGCTGTCCGTCTGTCCGTATGAACGCAATATTTTTCGGCGCTATTAGAGCTAGAGACTTGAAATTTTAAACATATACTCATATATGCCCCCGAATTATAAAGTGTTAAAATTTTCCCGATCCGCCCACTAGGGG
>JAUESP010000215.1:0-111217 GCA_030914335.1 Drosophila borborema
AAAAATTGTAATTTGTTCGCAATTGGCAATTGCCCTTCTTAGTAAGGGTATGTCCGAACTCTTATCAGCTTTGCCATGCTCATGCAAAATTTTAGTGTTTTCGTAATTTTTCGGAAGCGTATGAAAGGGGTATTCTGACATTTGTCAATGCATATGAATTTTCAGATCCACTTAATCGTTTATAACCCGTTCAAAAGTGTTTTGGGGCTATGTTACTAAATTAATTACAGAAATTTTTTTTATTTATTAAATACATATGTATAAAAATAAATGCATATGTATGCATATACATAACATACATTTCATATGCATTTCATATTTGCTCGTATAGAGTAAGATAGATAGAGAGAGAGAGAGAAGAAGAGAGGGGGAGTAAAGCAATGCGTCGTATCAAATATTGACTGCCCGAGCTCGAATTGCCCAAACCGAACAAATACGAAGTTAAGCGGCAATTCGCTCATATTTTGGTGCGTGAATAAAGTTTGTACTAGTTGCCCAGTTTATGTGTTGTATGCATATGTATGGTCCAAGTCTTCTGGATATAAATAATTTATTTTATTTGATTTTTGTTAGATTTCGGGTACCAGCCCCCAATTTTCACCATACCCCCAATGTTTAAAAAATGTATTTCAAATACTAGAGACGTTCAGTGTGGTTTGGTATATCTAAATAATGTCGTGAAGAAGAATTATTCATCAAATAAGTTGCTATAACTTAGTCTATATGCAAAACAACCAAGACTGGTTCGGGCAGACAAAAAAGCTTGGAATGGCTTAATATTTTTTAAAGACCGATTGCTACCCCCCTTCCCTACTATTAGACGTTCTGTCGTTTCTATAAGAGCATATAATTTTTTTAAACCAGGTTTCAGATACCAGGCACATAAAGCTCATACAATATGTATTGTAATGTCATACAATGAATTGTATGACATACATGTAGCATGTTACTGTAAATGCATGCTCGTAGAACTTTTGCCATACCTTTTGAGCACTGGGACTGCAATATTCGCTGTTTATTTTTACTGCCGTAGACAGGAAATACAAACCCGAGCAAATACGAAGTTGGCTGGTACCTGTACATATATGTCTTGTGTTGAAAAGATGTTTTCTAGCTGTGCACTCAGTTCAAAACCGATATGCCATGATATCCTCTCTCCCGGTACATACAGTGGAAAACTTTGTCTGAACAAAAGGCGATGGATGCAAGTAGCTAAGGTTTGACCTACACTACGTAAGGATTTCAAGAAACTCAACTATTCTACAGTTTAACCCCAGGCATACAAGTGTCGAGTGTAAATGTGTGTGTGTGTATGGTCATCGGGAAATAGTATTCTTTATGCACATCAACACTTTCATACCCTTTCCACAAATAATCAAGAAAACACTAAAATTTTGCATGAACATGCCGAAGCCGTTTAAGAGTTCGGCATACTGTTACTCAGAAGGGAATGGGATCGTTGCGAATCGCGACTCGCGGAAAAATTTCAATTTTTGTGCGCTGCTGGCTTGTGCCTGCATACATATGTATATACATACATATATGAGAGGCATAGAAAGAGTGAGTAGGGAGTGAGTAAAGAAAGAATAGCACACAATGATGCTTCATATGAGAATAGAATCATTTCGTTCGAGCGCTGACAGCGAACTGAATATCAACTACGATATTTTCGCTGCCCGAGCAGTAAATTACAGAGCCGAGCAAATATGAAGATGTTTAGCACGGGAAATCCAAATCTGGTTCGTGAAAAAAGTTTGTTCTAGTTGTCCAGTCTATGTGTTGTATGGTTAGTGCTGCTACAGAACTCACAATTCATTCTCCATTCTTAGAATAGAAAATCTCTCTCTGCGCGCATCTCAATTGTGTTATACTCGTATGGCGTGTATAGGAAAAACAAACAGCTTATTAGTAATTGCTAAGATGGCAGAAAGCATTTTAGCATAAATATAAATTTGTGACAATACAAAACAATACAATCGCAATTCATGGAATATGTATACACACTTGGGTGTGTATACACGTACAAACATCTGTATACTCATACATAAATATGTATAGGCATGCATAGAAAAATTGATTGCCCACGACAGCGTGGCAAATCGAAAAAGCAGTTTCTAGTGCTTAAATGTACAATTTATATGCATGTGTTTATAAATATCTTATTATTGGCGCTTGTAGCAAGTATTTTATAATAAATAAATTAATATAAATATGGGCAATTCTCTAGTGTCGAATGTGACATTTCGTACGCATTTAGAGTAAAAAAAAACTAATGCCAAAACAATTTTTTATTCTGACAAATAGTGGATCTTATAGCTCTTGATGAGCACTATAATTGGTGCTAAGGGTGATTTTGAGAAAGTATTAATTTTCAAGATAATTACAAAAAACCAAGCAGGTCGAACGTGACAAAAAGTGGAAGTTTTTTGAAATTAACCATTCAATCGCAGATTTTAGCGAAACCTTAAGTGATAAATTATTAAAATTAATTTTAAATTATCAGAAATTGACACATCTTAATAATGTTTTCTATATTGATTCCAAATATTGAGTAGTTTATTTTATTTTTTAGTTTTAATCAGGGTCGAACGTGACGTGTCGAACGTGACATTTTTTCCACCATACTTTTTTCTTTTTTTTTTTACTTTTTATGTAATTGAGCATGAATAAAAGAAATAGAAATGATTTTCAATATATTCTATTTATTATTTTTTTGAAAAACTTAACAAAATAAAAAAAAAAATAAAAAAAAATAAAATATTCTGAAAAACAAAAATACGTTCGTTCGACATCGCAGTTTCTACTTTTAACTGCTTTGTTTACATTTGTAAGGATAGTTTGGATTCTGTCGTTCAAATTTGATTACATTTTCTATCTTTAGTTTTTTCGTCTATTTTGTTGTCGTACACGATATAATTTTCGTCTCTTTTGATCAGACTTTCATGTTCATCATCCAGCCATCTCCTCTTTTGTCTAACACTCTGCATTCTTTCAATGTTTTTCAATTTATAGTTCTCCTCATTCATTACATTCTCTCTTTCCATCTATAATCATCTATAATCAATAATTATTTTTAATTTCAATATTCACAACCTGGGATGCAAATTCACTTTAGTTTATCTAAAATTTTTCTTTACCTTTTTATGGTGTCGAACGCTACACACTTTAAATTTAATTATATATTGAACGGATTGATATTCGATCGATTGATTTTTTTTTTAATAAATTCGCAATAGAAAACTGTGTTTACAACTGAATTTTGCTTTTTGTTGCTCATATACATTTGATTTACTGATAACAACACCTATTTTTCGGTGTCGAACGTGACATCGAAATATACGGTGAAACAAACGAAAAATTTACCGTTTAGGTTATTGCATCGTTCCTTTTACATTTTTCTCTTACTATTTAAAGGTAAACGAAGATAAAAAATTTTTTTTTGTTGCATAGTGTCTCTCTATAAGAACATAAATAAAATCAAAATGTGCAACAAAAATGCTCAAGCCAGAACTTCTGCACTTGTTCAGCTTTGGGTGTCAATATTTCGAGATGGGTTATGAATATATATAAAATTAGTTTATATTAGTTAAATTTAATATATTCTCTATTTAAAAATGTTATAAGACAATGCATTTATTGACTTTTAATTTTTCGGCTGTGGTTGACCTTTCTGGAGAATTGCCCATATACAAATATAAAAAAAAAAATTAAAAAATAATAATTTTTTGAAAAGTTTTCTTTGGGATTCGAACTTACGCACCTAGTGCAGCTTGCATAGCATTTACCACCGCGCATGTTTAAATGTTTGTTAATTGCCGAGATATTTCTTTAATTAAATAAATAAATGCGCCTATGGGAACAGAGTATCTCGCAGTTAGTTGCGCCTAACTCCAACGTTCCTACTTGTTATTTACTTAAAGTGATAGTACTTAGTCGATAATGGCAAAAATTGTGACGCCTTCTGGCTGCAACAGCAGTTTCAAATATTGGTAATAAGTGCGAATAAATGGTTATTAGGCCATGATTTTCTAAATTTTCGCCGTTATATCAGTTAAGCCACCGTTCTGTCAATGTCAAAATAAAAAAAGACCGAAATCAGGGACCGCAAATAAGAGTTATGGTTAAAAAAATTCAAGCACCAAAAAGTAACCAGGAAGAGTGGGATAAAAAGACATAATTCTTATCATAAAAATTTAATTTAATAATTAAAAATAATTTGTTTTGATAACTCAAAAAAATAATTATTATTTCTTAATTTTTATTATAAAAATTATAACTGTTACGGTCACTGTTAAAAAGTCTTAGAGACGCAAGCATGCGGGGTTTCCCAAGAAAAATCAAAGTTTCTTTGAAAGAGCGTAGAATATTTGGGACTCACTGTAAGCAGAGGTGGAATTCAGACTTCGGCCGATAATGTACAAGCCATAAACGATTTCTAACCGCCTAAAAACGTTGTTTAGCCTTCCATCATTTCTCGGGAAATTGGAAATATATATATAAAGGGAAATTGCTATAGCTGAGCATAATCGTGCTCACCGCGCAACGCAAGAGATACGCAACAAATACTTCGAGACTATTTTTTTTCCCAAAAATTGATCGTCTTACAACAGAAATAGCGGCAAACTGTCGGGTGTGCGCGATGAATAAACACAATCGACACCCTATTCGACAAGAGATAGGGAAGAACCCCAATACCGTCATATGCCGGAGAAATTCCACACGTTGATATTTACTCCACTGACCGGAAATAGTTTTTGACTTGCATTGACAAATTTTCTAAATTTGCAATCATCCAACCCATTCTTTCACGTGCGATCGTGGACATAAAAGCTCCACTGCTACAACTCCGTCTTCCCGAAAATAGAAGTGATTACCGAAAGGTCTCTAAATTCAGAGACCATTGGATTAATTTGTCAAATAACTCTGACGGTCGTGGATCACAAATGCGCCGCCCCTGCATGGCACGTCTAACGGCAAGTAGAGCGTTTCACGGTACTTTAGGTGACAGTCTTAAAAATGGAAACTATATTGAAGACACTGTCGACAATATCCTCCTCGCATACAATAGGTCGATTCACTCGGGTTACGAAAAGAAGCCAATAGAAATTATACATTCAATTCCTATTGAAGTTGCCGTGAAAATAAAAGAGAAATCACGGCAGCACAAGAAAAAATCGTTAGAACACCAGAATAAGAACAGGGTCCAGAAAAATTATAATGTGGGTGGGAAGGTATGGTTAAAATCTATCAATAGATTGAGGAAAAAAAACTTTCACCCCTATTCACTGAAGGCAACAGTGGAGGCGGACCTGGTGAAACGGTTCTAATTAAAGGGACGGTGGTCCATAAGAACTGTCTTAAGCAGACCACAAAAAATTCCTTTCAAAAATTTGAATTTTTAGGTCAATCCATTTTCTTACTAGGCTAATAAGTTTTAAATACATGTCACTTTAGGTTACGATATCTTTTGACTTTGACAAGGACAACGATGACTATGACCGAAGCGACACAGACTTAATGACTATTCACATGCGGACTATATACCCTTAGTTGACGGAGACGTGACAATTTGGGACGAATACAAGTACTTGGGACACACGACGAACTTGACATTATTCGAAACTTACGTTGACGAGACAAGACAACTAATAGACAACTTACCCAAAGGCCACATGAAACAAGCACTAAAGACCGACATTCCACATATAGCCACATAAATTGCAACTTTAAATGTTCACCATAGGGAATCACGCAGTATAAATTTGATAGGTAGTGCCCTTAAGGCAATTGCAGGAACCCCAGATTTGACGACTGGGGGGAAATAAAGTTCAAGCAGGGTCTTTATATATTAAGAAAATGGGCAAACCGAAATCAACAATAAATTCAAGTGCGACTTAACGAGGTTTCGGAGGCACTTAATGAAATTATAAAGCCGGATGCGGAAGTAGAGCATCTCTATTCAACAATTCTATCCGTAACACTTACCAAAAATAATTTAATTAGCCACTTATCTTGGTCAGCATCGACATTAAAGAAGTGTTAAATGAGCATCTTACATATATTAGTGTAGTAGACCTTTTAGAAGTATGAAAGCATTAAAGCTTTCCAAAATTCCGAACTTTTATATTTTCTTATAAAATATCCCCAACCTAAGTTAAATTGTAAGAAAATATACATTTTTCCCGTTCAACATAAAAACGTAATAGATCTAGAAGAGGGTAACATAGTGGCCGATTGCGGATCAAAGACCTTCGCTGTGGGCAACTGCGATACTACTGTGAGCACAACCTTCTGTAAAAGGCTACTGAAAGCATCGTGTGCTCAGCAACTGTTGTCAGGAACCGCCACACAATGCGCCACACGCCCCGGCCATTTAGAGCCCATAACAACGATTGAGGATGGCATCATTACCATCAACAACGCAACAGTAAGTGTGGTGGACGACACTGGAGGCAGTCAACAAGTTACGGGAACTTTCCTGACCACTTTTGAGTGTTGGGCCCTACTATTGTTACAGGCAGCAAAAGTTTCGCACACAGTCACATAAATGCTCATACATGTAGCAAGACACAGTAAATGAGTATGTGCATGCTCATCGTGAAAAAGTAATGCTTATGCACATCAGTGCTTTCATACGCTTCCCGAAAATTATTACGAAAACACTAAAATTTTGCATGAGCATGACAAAGCCGTTTAAGAGTTCGGCATACTCTTACTAAGAAGGGCAGATGGGATCGTCGAAAATTGCCACTCGCGAACAAATTTCAATTTTTGTGGGCAACTGGCTTGTGCTCGCATAGAGTGAGATAAAGAGAGAAAGAAAGTGCTCGTATGATAATATGACCATCCCGGTCGAGCGCTGGCAGCGCAATGAATGCGTCGTATCAAATTTTGAGTGCCCGAGCTCGAATTACCCTAACCGAATAAATATGAAGTTGATCTATGCATCGTAAAAAAGAAACCTGCCGTTTTTCTCCGTCGGCCAAAGTAAACATTATTGACTCATTTATTTTAATTAATGTGTTGACAAAACTAGAGTCAAGCTTGAGACAAATATAATTTTAAATTAATAAAGCCTAAAAAACAAGTACAGAAACATTAAGTAATCATTAGTATCACCACCCGATGGGGGTGTTTTATTTGCCAGACCGGCCAGCTAGGCCCCGATTCACAGCCATAAGTGGTCAATGATACTAATGAAAATATGACAAAATAGTGTTACTTGAAGACTTAAAATTAAGTATTAAAAGTTCTTAGGACTAATTATGAACTAAGAATTTACAAATAAATATTTAGACTAAAGATTAGCAAATAAAAGGAAATATTAAAAATACAAAATTCAGAGTGAGATGTAGAGAGTGAAATAAAATAGATAGAAAAACCAAAAAAACTATGTTCACATCCGGGCATTTAGATGAAGATCCCTAAGATAAGCTGAAAGCAAAGATTTTATTAGGGGAAGAGAGAGCTCTAAGGAGAATACGTGATAATATTTATTATAGTTAAGACATAAAACTTGGAAAGCAGAATTTAAAGAATAATCCGTGGTTTAATGTGGTAAATTTAACGGACGAAAGTTTCTAGTAGTTCGGGAAAGAACAGAGAAATGCAGACGCATTAACAGGGTGGGCGAATCAATATTACCTTGAATCAAATTGTGAAGGAAAGTAATACCTAAGATTGTCCTACGATTTATTAATGATGGCAGATCAATAAGAAGAAGCCTACTATGATGGGAAGGCAAACATAAATTACTGTTCCAATTTAGATCCCTTAAGGCAAAAAGTAGAAACTGTTTTTGGACCGATTCAATGCGATCCTGATACAGTTTATGTTGCGGAGACCAAATAACAGAACAATACTCCAAGATAGGGGCGAAAAAGTGAAATATATAAATGCTTGGTAACAAAAGGATCATTAAATTCCTTAGACCAACGTTTAATAAGACCAAGAACACATTTTGCTTCATTTGTGATGGCAGAAATATGCAGATTAAAATTAAGTTTAGTGTCAAGAGAACGCCAAGGTCTTTGACAGTGAAGATACGTTGTAAGGATATATTATTTATTTATAGTCGAGCAAGTGGGGAACAGTACGAAAGAAGGTCATTGTCATACATTTGGAACAATTTAAATGTAATTGATTAGCCTCACACCAACCTTGAAATGCATAAAGGTCATCTTGAAGATGTACATGCTCGATTGAGTTAGAATATGAAAAGCACAGTTTTACATCATCTGCATACATAAGTATCTTTGAATGAGAAATACAACTAGGAAGGTCATTAATAAAAAGGGAAAAGAGTAATGGGCCTAAATGACTACCCTGGGGAGCACCTGACGTAACAAAGATCAGTTTTGAAATTGAATTTCTCAGCAAAACTCTCTGAGTTCTGCCCTTTAAGTAGGATGATACCCACAATAAAAGCTTAGGGGAAAATCCTAAGCGATCCAGCTTTAAAATTAGCAATGATGGTGAACTGAGTCAAATGCTTTACTGAAGTTCGTATAAATAACATCAGTTTGCATTCTATTCGAAAAACTGTCATTAACTAGGGAAGTGAATTCTAATATATTCATAGTGGTTGATCGAATTTGAAAAAACCCATGCTGCGATGGATGAATAATTGATTTACAAAAGTGTTGCAATGACGATGTTATTATTTTTTCAAATAACTTCGGAATTACAGAAAGTTTCGCAATGCCTCTATAATTGGAAATATCAGATTTTCCGCCTTTTTTATGTAACGGAATAATAAAAGATTCTTTCCAACTTGAAGGAAAAACCGAAGTATCCAAAGATAAGTTAAACAACTTTAGTAATGGTGACAGAAGAGAAGCGCTACACTCTTTAATCACACAACTTGGAATATTATCAGCTCCTGGAGAAAAGGATGATTTCAATGTCCTAATAGCTGCAGCCAATGAATCTACAGACACCCTTGGAACATCAATTGAAAAAGTTTCAGAGAAGGAAAATGGGTATGAGTTATTGAAGCTGTCAACGGAAGAATAAGTTGATTGGAAGAATTTTGCAAACAGATCAGAAGAGACCTGATCTTCACAAGATTTTTCCATACCAAAGAAAAAGGAGGTTGGCAAACCAGAAGATTTACGCTTCGAATTTACAAAAGTGTAAAATTGCTTAGGATCACTAGTAAATTGGCGCTTAACGCGAATAAGATAATTCTCATAACAGCGAGAATTTAAGAGATTAAAATTTGACTTGGCTATAGAATATTTCATCCAGTCAACAGCCAAACAAGACCTTTTATATTTCTTAAAATACCTTGATTTAATATTTCTTAAATTTAAAAGAGTCTTTGAAAACCAGGGCGGCTTATTCGAAACCGGCGAAATACTACATAGTGGTACACATACATCAAGAATAGTGTCTAAAGTTGAGTAAAAAAGTGATAATGCCTCATTAACATCAACCGACTCATATAAATGGGACCAGTCAGCTGAACTAATCAGTTCGTTTAGCAAAACAAAATCACATTTACGATAGCATCGTCTTCGATTTGAAGGTAATTGTGATACAGTTGAGGGATAATTAATAGACAATGAAAACTCTAAAGTTGGATGATAACTATACTCAGGTAAACAAGAAGGGGTTGATCTCAATACATTTATGATGGAATCATCATTTATGAATACAAGATCAAGCGACCGATTCAAATGATTGGAAATAGAGTTCATTTGAAACATAGAAAGGTTAAACAATTCATCAAAAAGATAGTGATCAATTGTCGAATAAGGTAATGTACATTACCAGAAAAGGACCAAGAAGTGTTTGGAATATTAAAGTCGCCTAACACAAGAAACAAATCATTATCATTGGCATGTCCATAAATTTCTTTGATACAAGTTATGTGTTGGGCATAAACTTGTATATCAGAAGAAGGTGGGATATATGAGCATGTTATAAATAATGAACACGGTGGGAGAGTAATTTTAACACATATAATCTCCACATCATGAAGAAAAGAAAATGAGAACTGTTCAGAGAGGATACTGGACTTAACAGCAATAAAAACTCCACCTCCTCTACGATTTAAGCGATCAAGTCTATAAATAATGAAATTACTTGACATAATTTCACAATTATGAACACTCTGAGTTAACCACGTTTCAGTTAAAACAATGATGTCATATACCAAACTGAAACTATTCAAAAATATAGTATTAAGCTTGGAGTTTGTGCCCCGTACATTTTGATATATCAGGGACATCCGAGGAGATAATTGATTATTTATTAGTTTTTTGGATCAATTTTCGTTGAAGATTGAACCGAAGGAGTATTAAGCGAGACAGGTGCTGATCTGTTCCGATTCTTCGGTTTAAATTCATGTACAACTATATGTGGTGGCCAAAATTTAGTGTCACATATAGTTGAAAAATATTCAACCGGTACATTTATCTTAAACGAAGAAATTCCACGGGGAGTCGAAAAATTAAACTTCGTTATAGAAACATTCGTAGAAACTTTAGAAGAAATCAGGGACCGTAACAGTTATAATTTTAATAAAAAAAATTAAGAAATAATAATTATTTTTTGAGTTATTAAAAACAAATTATTTTTCATAATTATATTTGATTTTTATAATAAAATCAAAAATAATTATTACAAATCAATTTTTATATAAAAATCAAATCATAACTTTTATTTTCAATTTTTATTATAAAAATCAAAAATAAAAATTATGCCGTGATTTTTATTTTAAAAATTGAAATAAAAATCGAATTGTTATATCATTTGATCCAAAGGAGCTAGATCATATATAGACCTATATATATGGTCTACGCATTAATACCTTCCGGATAATATATAATATGTATGTAAATATGTATTTGTGTATGTATATTTAGTTATCTGTTGAGACAGTTGCCTTAGCCTTCATATTCAGCGAGTAATGTGTAGCCACAAGTGAGTGAAAGAGATGGAATGATGAATATGAAGCCTAAGGCAACTGTCTCAACAGATAACTAAATATCAGAGACCCCGAATAACTCTTGAGGATTTCAAAAAGTCCACAAATAAGTGTTTCACATGGAGTTTTATAAATAAAACTCTCAAAATAACTCTTTCAACATGTGCTTAGGAGGACTCCTTTTACTCTGTGAGAAACAGAAAAACTGTGGGTTTTTCTGCGGTCCTCAGTGTGCTATTTTATTGCCTTGCACAAAAAAAAAAAAAACCTTTTTTTTGTGTGTGCTGCTGCTGCGTAGATCAATGACGCAGTTTGCTTTTGTTTTTTTTTTTTTTTTCTAACTGTTGCTGCTGCGTTGCACTATGGGGGTAAATGTCGATTTAGCGGCATAAACTCCAAATTTAAAGCTATGGACTTGAAATTTTGCAAATATGCTTAGATTATTTTTTTTAGAATTTTGGATTTTCTTGTTTTGGAAATTTGAATGGGAAGTCATATACTTAGTCTTTTCCAAAATGGAACTACGAAAATAAATAAGAAAATATAGCAAAATATTGTTGGACTTTATGCCGCTAAATCGGTGTTTGCGCCCATAGTGCATTGGTCAGCGATGCACTTTGTTTTTGCGATCATGCGATCCCCCCCCACCCTTTTTATTTTTGATTTTTATAATAAAAATTGAAAATAAAAGTTATGATTTGATTTTTATATAAAAATTGATTTGTAATAATTATTTTTGATTTTTATCATAAAAATCAATTATAATAATTAAAAACAAATTTTTTTTTTTAAATTGCAAATAAAAGTTTATCCTTTTTTTGAATTCGCCGTAAAAAAATAACTATATGCCTTTTTATCCCACTCTTCCTGGTTATTTTTTTGTGCTTGATTTTTTTTAAAATCATAACTGTTATTTGCGGTCCCTGGAAGAAATAAATGCAGATATTGCTTCACATGTTGTGTCCGACGAAAGCCTAGACAAAAAAACTTGCTTTCGAGGAGCGACAACACATAAAGTTGGGACAGTATTTGAAGAATTAGTTGACGTATTGGTATTCTCTGTTTGAACAACAATTGGAGGAGAAATCAATTTTTGATCAGGGACAAGCGATTCAATAGCAACTTCATCCGATACGGACGTAGCCACAGGGCAGGGCGATGGAACACGAAGCGATTTAGGAGATGAAGACAAAACAGAGACACAAGGTGACGGAGGGGCAAGGTAGTTGGGGGATAATGTTAGTACAGGAGGTGGTACTAACAACGAGGGAATCTCAGATTGAGATTGAGAGCTGTCAAAATTATACTTGTTCAATATTTCTTCAGCAGCTAACAAGTCACTTGATAATTGCTTAGAAACATTACTCAATTTATAAAATTGAACCCTCACCGCATTATACATCTTGGAAAAGTCAAATTGTTTTTCCAAGCAAGTTGGACAAGACCAACGTAAGCCACCACAACCAATTTTGGCAGTGGACGTGACCTTATCGTAGTCTCGCCCGGTAAGACCAGCACATTTAACATGCATAATGTTCTCACACAGCCAGCAATCTATAAATTGGACCTGTGCAGAGTCAGCTGCCTGTCTATAAGTGCATACCTTCTTGCAGCAGCTCATATTGGCAATTGGGGTTTTTAAGAAATAAATGAAGACAAACAAACTGAAAATTTTGCGAGAGCGATTCACAACAACAAACACCAGCTAAAGCGCAAGAACTAAAAAAAAATAGCACCGTAAGAGAGAACACAACTTACCCAAGTAAGCGAGAGTAAACTATGCAAACACTTACACAGACAAATGTAAACGATTCAGAGAGCGCAAAAAGCAAATGGAAAGATCAAAACAGAGATGCAAAAAATAACTTTTTTAACTAAACAAAACTGCAAAGCAGTATAAAACAACTCACAGTAAACCACGGATTAAAACTTGATGAAGATCACAAACAAAGATCTTCACAGCTGATAATTAACCGCAATTTAATGTAAATCGAGATAATATAAATATTAAAAACAGTGAAAACAAGTAAATGATCGCGGAGCGCAAAAAAAACACGTCAATCACTCTCAAATCAACTCAACATCACCCTTTTCAGGAAACATCTAAGCCCCCCATTTTTGCACGATCTCAGTCTGAAAAATCTCCGTCACATCGGAGATTTCAAATCAGATATATCATCAAGGTCGTTTGGCTGCCTAATTCTCATTGCTCTTCTCCTCCTTCTCACGCGCACGGCCGGAGTTGCTGACGGAGCCATTGGGCCGGACGCTATTGCGAAAGAATCGCGAACAGAACCTGACACCACCACGCCTGTTCACACGCGCACGGCTGGAGTTGCTGATGGAGCAATTGGGCCGGACGTCGACAAGAAGCGTCAACTCAGCGGTCTGCCGGCAGTGGCAGCTATATAAATCCATTAATGTTACTTTAAGTTTAGTTTTAGATTGTTACTCGAGCAATTCAAACGAGCTGAAAATAAAAAATAATCAAAAGTAATTACTTTGGTTTTCATTTGCATGCTTTTGCAGCAGCAGGTACGTAAAAACTCAAGCGAAGGCGTGCAAAAAAGAAACCACAACATCGGCGACACTCTAGACATTGTATGTGCCAATTTTTGTGTATCTCTTTTCACCCAACCTTTGTTCGACGCTCAAGCGCCGACATATGCCATACACTCATATGCAAAAGAATACCTACTCAATTTTACAGATTGAGTGCACAAACACTCAAGTATTTTTGTTAGGCGAACGATTGTACGTATTTGTGCAGTGGCTAAAAACACTCGTGTGTCAAAATCACCCAACATTTACCCAGTACACTATGAGTACCGGTGGCTTGTTGCAGTTCTCTGGTATGCATCTTTAATGGATCTGTTGTTCAGCTTCCGAAAGCCCACACACAGCAGCTATTTACCATTCTTCTTCCTGACCATTACAGCAGCCCTTTTCGAGCAGCTCATCCACCTGCCTGTTGATCTTCTTCTGCATCTTATGGGGTTTGAAGAAATATCACTGCTTAATTGGCCGCGTGTCCTGCATGGTGATCCGGTGCTCCGTGATCTTGGTGGTGCCTTTCACGTGCTCGAACTTTTCCAATTCGTGTCTCAGGAAGGCATCCCCTTCTGGATCAACATGAAGCGGAGTTTGGGTCGACTCCATTGGCATCTTGCGACCCACTTCCTCTCTGGCAACAGCCACTGACAGCTTTGTCCCCCGCTGCCCTGTAGATTTCTTGGCCTTATTTTCAGCTCCAACCCGCCACATTCTAGTGTGGCCGGCCAAGAAATTCCATTCCATCACCAGATCATCGATCACTCCTGGTAGAATCAGCAATGGGATCGCAATTTGCTGACTCCCCAGGCTGATCTTTATCTTCAACTGCAAGTCCACCTCACTGCAGCTGCCGTTTGCCAACCGTATGCGTCGCCTTGTGGCGTGCACCACGCCGACTCCTCGGAGGATTTCAGCGAGCCCTTCTCTAATAAAGTAACTTGAGGCTCCTGTGTATATCGTGGCTTTCTGCTGCTTCGCTACAATAGCAACGATCGCCGTCAGTTGGTGGCCTTCGTCTTGCAGGTTGCCTACTAACGCCTGGGGGATCCTCGCTGCGGCTCCCGCTCGCCCCTGGATGGCAGGTGCCGCTGGTCGTTTCTCTTCGTGGCCATCCATGGCCATCAAACGCGTCCGTCCTGGCCGCTACAGCCGACGCTTTTAGACGGCCACAGACCCTGGCTTCGCACTGTAACGGGGCCGGCTCAGATCTGAAGCGGGTGGCGCTTTTAACAGCAATATCGCTTGGTCTGGGATGATGTTAAAAGCCCCAAATGTCGTGGCAACCTCTCATTGGCCGAAGTACCGCTACTGCCTTGCGACAGAAAGCATCCACTACTTTCTCGGCCCATTGCTGGCTATGTAGGAGCGGACTATAGCCCGACTCTTCCCTTCCCTCTAATTGTGTAATACTGAAAAAAAAAGTTTTACCTAAAAAAAATGAAATAAAGATTAGTTTACTAAAAAATATATCCTCCTTTGACGTCAATAACTTTTTATAGTCGTTGTGGCATTTAACCCACTACATTTTTCAGAATTTCTTGAGTTATCTTTTCCCAAAGGGAAGTGAGCTTAGAAATTTTCTCTTGTCTTGATTGTTGATCGATCTTGATTGTTTCAGAAGGGACCAGACGTTTTCAACAATAATTAAATTCGGACTCTGGGGTCCAAAATAGAAACACCAACTTACCCTATCAGTTTTTGTATCAAGCGTGCTTTGTGGCATGGGTCGTTGTCCTGTTACAGGATGAATGATTCACCAATAAGCCTATATCCGGAAGGGAATGCATTTTCGTTTAAACTGTTTAAATAAGTGGTCTGATTCATTGAACCGTCGATCGGAACAAAGTCATCCAACCCAGGATAGGCGTTGCGTTGCACCTTCGCAAAAACTTTAGATGTCTAACATCATACGATTGGACCGCAAGCAGACAAGTGGCAAAGCCCAGAAAATGGTAAAGCTGTGCTTAATCTAGCGCAGTCCGCTAAGTTACAGATCATTATCCAAGAAACATTTGACAAAAGCAGACATAACGATCTGAATATAAAATAAACCAAATCAAGTAAGAAGGCTCTAGTCGAGAATCGAGACCTTAAGATACTCTGCAAAAACTAATACTCTTCTGAAAAAATCTGCATATCCATAAAATCTATCTAGATATATAAAACCGAAGTTTGTAGCTTAAACCACTAACCATACAACACATTGACTGGACAACTGGAACAAGTTAATGTGCACACTTATTTTTTTACTTTAGAATCCCATCAACTTCAGGTTTTTACTTTTAGGGTCGGGTAGAAAAATTGCTGATGGCAAAATCATTCCGCTTCGAGCGCTCGACGGTGTTCTCGACGCGATCCCATTGGTTGCCTTCTGAGGGAAGAGTATACCGGATTCTTAAACGGCTTTGCCATGCTCATGCAAAATGTTAGCGTTTTCATGATTATTTGTGGAAAGGGTATGAAAGTGCTGATGTGCATAACGAATATTATTTCCCGATGACCATACACACACACATTTACACTTCCTCGCTATATGTGTAGGCATTATGTGCCTGTGTGCAATATTCTTGCTGCCGCCTGTAGAGCACTATTAGAACCCCAGCAGTTGATGTTTGTTCGGTTGGGTAGCTGATGTGAGCTTGCATACACACACACATTTACACTTCCTTGCTATATGTGTAGGCATTTATGTGCCTGTGTGCGATACACTTGCTGCATGTAGCAATTTTAATTTCCCAGCGATTGCTGTGTGGTAGCTAATGTGAGTCTACACACACACATAAATATGTGTACGTCTGCGATGTGATAATCACAATCGCCGAGTATCACTTGTATAGGTATTTGAATGAATGCTCTGCCTGGGGCATTTGAATGTTTCGTGCATGGGTCTCGAATATTGGGCGTGTACCTACCTCAACTTTGAATTAAGTAAACTCAGAAGGGAACCAATGGGGTCGCGTCCAGTGTTGCCAGATTTTGAGACCAAAAAATAGCAAAATCAACTCTGAAAATAGCTCGAAATAGCTAAAAATTATAAAAAAATAGTTGAAAAAATAGCTGAAATTTTTATATATATTTTTTGTATGTTATTTATTGCTTTTTTAAATTTTTTCGAACAACGTTACAATGTCGTCAACATCTTCTGCGGGATTATTATTATACTTATCATTAATAGATATCAATACCCGCAATATACAAGCACAATGTGCCCTCCTCCTTCGCAGTATTACTTGTTTTGGTTTGTGGCTCAAAAACAATTTATGTTGAGCATAGGCTCCAACTGAACTTTTGTGTTTTTTTGTGGCTGCATGCATTTTCTAATCGTGCAATTTTGCAAAAATATTGCATTTACAGTAAATACAAAATGCTCTCGTATTGTCAGATTCGACTTTTCGAATCCAATCTTTAAATGGTGCACTCTTTGTACATTCATCGCGGAACTTTTGTTTGTATGCCTTTTCCATTTTTGTATGCTTTCCCATAAATTAGCGCAATTAGTGATTATATTCATCGCAAGTAATAATATTATCTCGATAATAGTAATCTGGATAGTAGTAATCGTTACTTTGAAGACATTTTAAGAGTTAATCGATTTTTATACCCTGAACCCATTGAAAATGGGAAATCAGGGTATAATGGTTTTGTTAAAAGTATGTAACAGGCAGAAGGAGGCGTGGCAGACCCCATAAAGTATATATATTCTTGATCAGGGTGACGAGAAAAGTTGATATAGCCATGTCCGTCTGTCCGTCCGTCCGTCCGTCCGTCCGTCCGTCCGTCCGTCCGTCCGTCCGTATGTATGAACGCGTCGATTTCCGAAGATACAAAAGCTAGAGAGTTCATTCTTTTTGTGTTAGGTCCGTATATTGAGCGCGCAGTACGAGTTTGTTTCAGAAATTCGATAACTTGTATATTTGCTTAGTTATCGATAACTGAAATTATCGGGAACCAGTTATAAAATTCTAGCTAATTCATCTTTAGAGTTAGAGTCTCCAAGTCTTCTGCATATATATAGATACCAATTTAATACAATTTCGGTTTTTGTCATATTTTGGATTCCGGTCCCCAATTCGCCCCCACACCCCCAAATGTGTAAAAAATGCATTTCAAATACTAGAGACATACAGTTTGGTTTGGCATAAAGATATGAATATCATAATCTTAATCTGAACATATCAATACGATTGTCCATCTAGAAACAGAATTATTAGTCTATAAAGTTTTCTCATCAAAACCCATGTGGCGCAGCAAGCAAGGCAGCGACAAAGCAAGACGCATTGCGGGCACACATACATACATATGTACATATGTATGTATGTTTGTGTGTATATGTGTACAATCGCAGATCAGCGTATGGCTGTACATATGTATGTACATATTTGGGCATGTAAAGCTAATTGTAAAAGAGTTATGATTTCTAAAAAAAAAACCTAAAATGTCAAATAGAATATGTAGATCATGCTGAAACTCTCATTACATTCCATTATATATTTTAAAAATTTTAAAACAATTAAAATAACAATGGAAATGCAAGCAACGTTGAGCAACGCAAATCAATTTTCGTATGCGTGTGCACATATACACACAAAAAATCTTGGGCCGTTTTCTATGTTGCTATGCGTGCAAATTCTAAGAATCACAATTGTTTTTGAATTGCGTTAGAATTGTCTTTGAATTGTATTTGTATTTTCAGTCACTGCTTTAGTTTTTTTTTTCGTATATGGCGAATTTGATTCGTTTTCGCTACTCAGCCGTCTAAGTGATCTGTGGTGTAGATGGCTAGATAAATGCACCGAATGTTAGGCTGTCGGAGGTTCTAGCCCTGCCTAAGCCCTTCATAATTTCTTATTTTTAATTTTTTTTTTTTTTTTTTTTTTTTTTTGTATATTTCCTTCTTTTTTATTATTATTTATTCTTTTGTATTTGATACCTTTGAAAGTCAGTTGGTAGTTTAACTAATTGTGAATAAGTGGGTTTTTTTTTTTTTAATTTCAAATATTTAATATTATCATTTCTGAAAGTGTTTTTGTTTCAATTATATTTTATTCCGTTAAGTCAACAGAAAATAATAAACAGCACGTGACATCTGCGGTTTTCCTATATGTATGCCCACATGTACATTCAAAACTAGTGTAGCATGGTCTAAAAATTTTAACTTGATAGATGGCGCTTTAGCAGTGAACTTATTTACTATGGCTATTACAGCTTCGAGTGGCATTGATATATTTCTTTTACAATTATGAAGTGTCTGTGTTAATTAAGGTAATGCCTGTTAATCGAGGAACGTCTATTTGTTGGGTCTATTTTTAATGATATTTAATAATATAACATTTTTCGAATTTCAACTAATATAAGCGCCATCTATTATTATTTTTTTTGGCAATGCAATGTATATATACATGTACATATGTACATTTTGAACGTTACACGCATACATTCTTATGTATACTTTCTGTTTTATCCATTTTGTTTGATGCATTTTCAAGATAATTACAAAAAACCAAACCACAGTACAGATTATTATTTTATTTTATTAAAATTGGGTTCAGGGTATTATCTAGTCGAGCACTCTCGACTAGAGTTTTCTTACTTGTTTTTTTTTAAGATATATAAAATAATTGTTTGTAAAATAGCTAAAAATATAGCTAATAGCATTTTCAAAATTTGTATAGCATATCACCTTTAAAAATAGCTAGATTTGCTATTAAATAGCTAAAATGGCAACACTGGTCGCGTCGAGAAGAAATTTCAATTTTTGTGAGCTGCTTGCTGTTTGTGCCAGCATACATATATTTTTGTGAGAAGAGAGCAGAGAGTAAAAAGCATGGGGCAGAAAGAGAAAAAGAGCAAGGGAAAGAGCGGCACATGTCAGGCATTTTTGGAATGTCGACCGTTACCGTCGAGCGCTCGAAGCGGAAAGATTTTGCCATCAGCAAATTTTTTTGTTGAAGTGCAGCATAAATGTAAATTAAAATTTTCACAAATACTTAGCGTTTGTGATGATTTACGGAGTTTGCACCGCCTCTACCGTACCGATCCAACTAACTCAGGAAGTGTTTACTTGGTGAAAACGTAGTTCCGCTATTGGATGTAAAGTTTTTTTTTTTCAGCTATAGTTTGGGCTTGCATGTCCGCAGCCGAAGTCGGTACTTTGATATACAGTTTCGCAAACAGTAACATAAATACTCTTACATGAAGCAAGACACTATAAATGTGTGTGGGTTTTTTATACCGGGTTTTTATACTTTGTTCCCGAAGGGGAAAAAGTATATTGGGTTTGTGCAATGTCCGTCTTGCTGTCCGTCTGTCCGTATGAACGCAATATTTTTCGGCGCTATTAGAGCTAGAGACTTGAAATTTTAAACATATACTCATATATGCCCCCGAATTATAAAGTGTTAAAATTTTCCCGATCCGCCCACTAGGGGCGTGGCAAATTGGAAAACTCTTCCGCCCATAGTCAAGTTATCATACTAGATGATGAGCTAGAGAGTTGCAATTTGAAATGTATACTCGAGGTGACAACCCAAGTTCAAAAAGCTATGGCGGATATATCTACGCCCATTGGGGGCGTGTCAAATCGGGAAATACGTATCTTTTACACCGTTAAAGCTAAAACGCTGAAATTTCGCATGTGAGTTAATGTTATGATTCTAAGAAGATCGATCAAAAAGTTATATGTCTACGCCCATTGGGGGCGTGGCAAATCGGACCTGAATATATAGTGATTTTTCAAATTGTGCTATATTTTGAACACTTTTGACACTAGAGACTTGAAATTTTGCATGTATACTCGGGTTGACAACCCAAGACTAATAAGCGATGGTAGATATATCTACGCCCACAGGGGGCGTGGCAAACCGCAAAAGTTTATATCTCCTACAGTTTTAGAGCTAGAAGCTTGAAAATTGGATGGTTGAGCTACTAATGTTCTCCTCTATCGATGCCCCAAAAATCATTTTCAGCCTCTTTGGTGGTGTGGCATATCGAAAAATACCCTATAATTTTCGCCTTTTTTGAATGTAAGCAACCAAATTTTGCAGTCATGTTAGCCTCGGCCCTTTCTAAGAACTGGAAAAAAATTGCGTCTACGTGTGGCAAATCGGCAAAGAAGTTTGTTGTGGCCAACTGCATAATTCATGCATATAGTAGCAATTGCTAAGATGGCAGAAAGCATTTTAACATAAATATAATAATATTAAGGATTTTAAAAAATAAAATTTATAACTTTTCGATTAATAAATAAAAAGTTTCCAGCGGGATTCGAACCTAGGTCTTTTAAAAACAACATGTAATCGTTAGCTAAACCTAAATAAATTCACAGCTGATCAGCAGCTTGCGACGAAACAAAACAATACAATCACACTTCTTGTATACACACTTGGATGTGTATACACGTACAAACATCTGTGTACACATACATACATACATATATGCATGCATAGAAAAACTGCTTGCCAAGCAGCGTGTCAAATCGGAAAAATTGTTTTAGTTTTTGATTAAATGCACAATTCATATGCGTATGTTTATATTTATAATAATTTTATTATCAATTGATAGCAATAAATATACAAATATAAAAAAATTAAAAAATAATAATTTTTGAAAAAAGTTTTCTGCGGGGCTCGAACCCAGGCACCTACGTATAGCTTGCATAGCGATTACCACCAGCGCCACTGCCCTGATCTGGGTTTTGTTAACTAAAACCAAATAAGGCATTGCTAGAGCGCCTTTTGACAAAAATAAAGTAACCATCGAAAAATTCCCAATTCAGTCACAATTCTTAGAATATTCTGGCATGCAAACTTTTGTATGCATACATAGAAAATTGTGTGTATAATCGTATAGTGTTTACATGTGTAAATCTGTATGTATGTGTAGGAAAAACGTTTGTTGCTTGCCATGTACGTTTGCTAATTGCCGAAATATTTCGTTAATTAAATGTTTATTAAATAAATAAGATGCACCTATGGGAACAAAGTATATCGCAGTTAGTTGCGCCTAACTGCAACGTTCTTACTTGTCATGCATAATTTCATCCCTTAAATCTAGTGTACATCAGTGTTGCCAATTTTTTTTTAGCAAAAAAAGCTGTTTTTAGTGGGAACATACTTTAAAAAAAAGCTGAAATTTTGGGAAAAAAATCTGACAAAAAAGCTGAAGTTTTGTTGCCTTATTTTAAGGTTTTTTTTTTACGAATAGTCCAGTTTTTCGTCTTATTCGTGACAATTATTATTTTTATCGCATTCTTCCATAGTGCCAATTATATTTTAATAAATTTCACATGAATACTTCTATGTTAGTTACACAGTACGAGTTTTTTTTTTGTATTTTGTTATTTTTTTTTTTTTTTTTTTTTTTTTTTTTTCATTAACTCATCCCATTTCCAAATTATTGATACAAAATTGAAAATTTGTTTACGTTACGTTTTTTGAGCATAACTTCTACACCGTTTCAGCTAGACTTCAAATTTGTATATTTAGATACATATTATGGATTGTTACGCCCCTTCGCCACAATTCGAATAAAAACGCATCTAGAAATGGAGTTTCATAAGGATCGTCCATCTAGAAATGGAATTATAAGCGTCCAAAATATAGACCAACCCAACTTGGTCATAACTGTGCGGTTAGCAGAGCACGGGTTTTCTTTTGGCAACTTATAGTCACGACAGCATTCCTTCTTAATGTATATACGTTGATTCGTCAATCAGAATGTTATATTTTGTTTCGCCAATATCGAAAGCAAGGTTATACAAAAAACGTTTCTAATAATGATTGAATATTTTGTTTTCTGAAACTTCACAGAACTCTCAAATCTATTACAAAAATATTTCAAGCACAAATTGGTTATGTGATCAACTGGCAGCTATACTATATTTGCAATGACTGCAATATACAAATCTATTCTTGTCTTATCATTTAAGTCTTCGCAGCCAGCATTTCAATTCTTAGCTGTTAAGTTACACATCCTGGTATTTTTGTTTATACTGAACTATTTGGTTTTAATTTTACTACAATGAACATCACTTCATTGTACATAAATTCTCTAAAATATGTTAAATTGCTAAGTATAAAAAAAACGGAAAAAAAAGCAAATTATTTTCTAAAAAAGCCAGAATTCCCGCTTCCCGCTGTTTTGGAAATTTTCCCGCAATTGGGTTTTCAAAAAAGCCAGATTTGACGAGAAAAAAGCTGATTTGGCAACACTGGTGTACATACTGCTGAGTTTGTAAGTCTCATCTCTATTCTCTATTGGTCTATTGGTCTATTGCTTATCTTATTCTATAGCTGAGTTTGTAAGGCTCAGCGTTCGTTTATTATATCTTATCGCTAAGGAATAGGGTCAGGGTTATCTGCCTATTTATAGCCGACACATGTGGCCCTTATGGTTATCTGTTGCACTACCTGCTAGTTGTGAGTGCGTAGGATATACATATATGCTTATATTTCGTATATTATGTACACTTGCTCACATAACTCTGCGTACACCCAAGAAAAAATTTGTTTTTAAGTTTGACCATTAATAGCGCTCGACATAAACAAGATATTCAATTTTTTCTTTTTTATTAGTTTCCTTAGTTATTATTTAATATCACTTCATTTATGAAAACAAAAAAGTAAAGCATAATATAACTATTTAAAAAAACCTTATCAAAACAAGTAAGAAAGCTGTAGTCGAGACTGCTCGACTACGAAATCCCCTGAGCACTTCTTCGAACGAATAATATTCCAAGAATTATTCGATTCGTTTCTGCACGCCTAAGAAACTATACACGAGCACCCACACGCTTGTAAGCATGTATGTGTGTGAACAATGCAGGCGGCTTGCTGTCTCGCTGCCTTTGTTGCTGCGTCACATGGGTTTTGATGAGAAAACTTTGATGATTAATAATTCTGTTTCTAGATGGACAATCGTATTGATATCTTCAGATTATGATTATGATATTCATATCTATATGCTAAACCAAACTGCATGTCTCTAGTATTTGAAATGCATTTTTTACACATTTGGGGGTGGTGGGGTGAAGTGGGGACCGGAATCTAAAATCTGACAAAAACCGAAATTGTATTAAATTAGTATCTATATATATGCAGAAGACTCGGAGACTCTAACTCTAAAGATGAATTAGCTAGAATTTTATAACAGGTGCCCGATAATTTCGTTTATCGATAACTTTGCAAATATACAAGTTATCGAATTTCTGAAACAAACTCGTACTGCGCGTGCAATATACGAACCTAACACAAAAAGAATGAACTCTCTAGCTTTTGTATCTTCGGAAATCGACGCGTTCATACATACGGACGGACAGACGGACAGGGCTATATCAACTTATTTTTTTATGCTGATCAAGAATATATATACTTTATGGGGTCTGCCACGCCTCCTTCTGCCTGTTACATACATTTAACAAAGCCATTATACCCTGATTTCCCATTTTCAATGGGCTCAGGGTATAAAAAGGCCTTCCAAAAGTCTGCGTACATACGTAGAATTCTGCGTACAATAAGGGAATTCGCGATTACCGTTAACTTTTTCAGCTTTTTCTTTTTGTTAATTATTTTCTCGTATACTTGCAAGCATATTTTTTCAATTTTCTACGTTTGTCGCATTATGGTGACCAAGGGAAAAGAGATCTCTATTGAAGAGCGTAAATTAATTTTAAAATTCGTTTGGAGGGCAAATCCTGGCGAGAAATCGGGCGATTGGTTGGCAGAACTCATTCCTCATGTCAGAGAGTGTACGACAGCTACATTTCAACAGACTTCATATGATATAAGCCCCGATCTGGCCGTCCTTCGTTGTTGACAGGCAAGAGATAAAGCGAATTGTTCAGCTAGTGCCTCCAAATCCGTAGATTACTGCCCACCAAGGAAGTCTTGAAGTCGCGGAATATTTAAACAAAACGTTGTCCGATCAAACTGTTCGCCGCATTTGGAAGGGGCGGGGTAAAATGGACGAATGGCCCATAGGAAGCCCCATATTTCAAAAGCAAAAAAAATAAAGTGTATGGACAAATCCCGATGAGCCCATTTCCAAGTCGACTAGCTTCTCGGCTCCTTTTTTTCTACAAACCATTTTCTTCCCCTTCATTCCAAATATCACTAACCATACAACACATAGACTGGACAACTAGAACAAACTTTTTTCACGCACAAAAATATGAGCGAAACGCCGCACAACTTCGTATTTGTTCGGTTTCGGCACTTCGCGCTCGGGCAGTCAAAATTTGAAACGACCAATTCAGTGCGCTGTAAGCGCTCAACCGGCATGGTCGCATTTTCATATGAGCACATTCTGTGTGCTATTATTCTTTACTCTCCCTCACTCTTTTTTCTCTCTCTATCTCACTCTATGCGAGCACAAGCCAATTGCCCACAAAAATTGAAATTTGTTCGCGAGTGGCAATTTTCGACGATCCCAGCTGCCCTTCTTAGTAAGAGTATGCCGAACTCTTAAACGGCTTTGCCATGCCCATGCAAAATTTTTGTGTTTTCGTAATGATTTTTGGGAAGGGTATGAAAGCGCTGATGTGCATAGGCATTACTTTTTCCCGATGAGCATGCACATACTCATTTACTGTGTCTTGCTACATGTATGAGCATTTATGTGACTGTGTGCGAAACTTTTGCTGCCTGTTAGGCCTACCTCAACTTTGAATTTTGTGAACGATTTCGAATTGTAGGATAGTTCAATTAATTTGTATTACATGTTTGTTTTATTTGACCCTATAGGCAAAAATGGGACATGTTATTCAAACAATTACGTAAATTCAGGTCACATATAACCTTTTAAAGAAATGCCTAGATATAAAGATCAAATTTACCCGTTATTTATTTAAAATTTCTTATTCCCGAATAATTTGAGCTTTCTTTTACTTAAATTACTACTATTACTAACTGTACTATCTGTAATCAATTTACAATTTGTTCTTATTAAAATTAAAACAAAATGATTAATTATGAATTTACGATGGTCAAAGCAAGAGTGGGAAGGGGAAAACCAATCACTATGTAGCGAATCGCGACAATGCCACTTCTTCACTTCTGAGTGAAGAGTATACCGAATTCTTAAAAGGGTTTGGCATGTAGAGATGTTAAATTTCTATTATTATTTGTGTGAAGGGTATGAAAGTTATGTGTATGCATTTGTATGCATTAGAGTCTATGTACTTGTGTGCGTAACTCAACTCTAGCTTGCGGTGAAATATATGTATGTGTGTATTGTACATACATATATAAAATTGCCGATTGCTTACGCGCGGACTGTATACACTATTTCTTCGGTCGTATCTCTTCTAGTAAAGAGAATTCTTCAAAGGTTTGCCATGCTTATGCCAAATTTTAGTGTATTTATGATTAGTTTTGGGAAGAGTATGAAAGCGCTGATGTGCGCAAAAATAATAATTTCGGCAATCGGCCGTTACAGAATTTACAGTATGGGTCTGCCAATGTGTGAAAGTCTATTCTTGCTACTGTACATGTACATGTGTACATGTGAAATACATGTATATACATTTATGTGTGTGTGTGCATAGTGTGGGAATATTGGCGCGCGATTGCCACACGCTTTTAATTGTGTGAACGATTTTCGTAAAGATCTGCAGAGGGAGTATTTAAATACCTATTATTATTACTTCTGTGTTTTTTAAATAAATAAAAATCGTTACGAAATTTATATGTTTTTTTTTTCAAAACTATGGCCGAAAGAAATATTGTAAAGAAATCAAGTGGTGGTGTGAAAAATATTGTCAATAGAAAATATGCACAAGGAAGTGGCGGGAAGTGCGTTATTGAAACGTGTGGTGCAAGTTATAGAAAAAGCTCTATTAATATTACAGTTCGAATATTTTCATTTCCAAAAAATGATTTTCTTTTAAATAAGTGGATCAAAGCGTGTAATTTACCAAATAATTTCGACTGGAAAAGAGCTAGGATCTGCAGCAAGCATTTCGAACGGAAATATATTGGTATACGCTATTTAAAAGGTAATGCTGTCCCAAACTTAAATTTATCTAAACCAAATTTTCCTTCACAAAATCTTACTAGCTTTAATGAGGAGGTTTATTCAATAGATTGTCAGGAAGAAGATATTACCCCTTATAGCTACGAAAAGAAAACTTCAGATGAAGTATTAGTTGAGTTTGAGAAGTTACCTGTCCCAGACCAGGAGAATCAAACTGTTCAGAGTGAAAGTAGGGAGGAAGAAAATTTGTCGAATCTTTTAAGCTTTGACAACAAATTAAAAAATCAGTTGTGGCAAGATTTGAGCACTGGTAGGTCTTCGTTTTGTGAAAATTGCTTAAAGAGAGAGCAAAATGAGGTATATTATAGGAAAAAATATTTCGATATGGGAATACATTTAAAAAAAGTACAGAAAGAGTTTAGTGATTTAAAAAAAAGATATGTAGCCTTAAAAAATGCTTCTAGATACAGAAGCATTTCTTATAGAACTAGAAAAGTAAAAAAGAGTAGCAATGTCTTCACGACAATCAATAAATTACCAAATGTTTCTGAGCAATCAAAAGTGTTATGTAAAATGCTTTTGAAAACTAGTCATGCTTATAATAGCGCTGAAAGGGTTATATCGCAAAATATAAACTTTTACTCAGCTAGAGCATATGACTATCTAAGGGATGTTCTCCAATTAAGACTTCCCTGCAAAAAGTCCCTGAATCGATGGGCTCTTTTTAAAAATTTAGTTCCTGGATTCAATCCAAAATTATTAGAAAATATTCAGAGCATAGTGGAAAAAATGACTGAAAAGGCAAAATGTGCAGTTTTAGTTTTAGATGAGGTGAAAATAAAAAGAGGCCTTCAATACAATTCATCCCTTGACGAGATTCAGGGATTTGAAGATGATGGCCAAAAACGTAGTAGATTTTTAGGGCAACAAGTCTGTGTTTTTCTTGTTAGGGTTCTTTTTGAGAATTGGAAGTATGTTTTAAGCTATACAATTTCAGCTAATGGCATAAAACATACTGACCTCAAAAATAAGATTGAGGAAAATATAGGGTTATCGCAAGCATTGGGGCTAAGTGTCAAAGCCGTAGTTTGTGATCAGGGCTCTAATAATAGAGCAGTTTTTAATAGATGGGGTATTAATCAAAACAATCCTTGTTTTGAAATTAATGGAGAAAAAATATTCGCGATATTCGATGTACCGCATCTTATTAAATCTCTTAGGAATATACTTTTAAAGCGAAATATTTCCTCACCAGAAGGTATAGTTTCTTGGGATATAATTCGAAAATTATATGAAGTTGAGGTTAAAAACCTAAAACGCCTTTGTCCGAAATTAACTCCAAAGCATGTCAGTCCGAATTGTTTTGAAAAAATGAAGGTTAAGTTTGCCACACAGGTATTTAGCCACAGTGTAGCTGCTGCGATACGCACAGTTGTGGATTCGGGCGGGCTTGCTGATTGCAAAGATAGTGCAGTTGCCACGGCAATATTTATTGAAAAAATAAATAAACTGTTTGATGGTTTAAATAGTCATGTACTATTTAATAGCAATCCTTATAGGTGTGCGCTTAGAAAAAATAATGTAGTTCACGAATACCTTCTGGAAATGCGTGACTACTTCCAGAATCTGCATTATCCATACAAAGTATATTGCATTGATGGGATGATTGTAACAATCTCATCGGTAATTGCTTTGGCGGAAAATGTATGGAATGACAACACAGATGCTTTCTTTGTTGCCACTTCCAAATTAAATCAGGACCCGCTAGAAAATTTATTTTATTTAATTAGATGTCGGGGTGTTACAAATACAAATCCAACTGTATTTGAATTTAACACAATAATTTCTAAAATGTTGTCGATGAAAATGTTGACATCTGCTTCAGTTTCTGGAAATTGTATTCCAGATGAAGATCAGATGTTAGCTAACATCATAAAAGATAGCGGGTCCAAAATATCTGTATTTCACGATCAATATGACGTGAATTTGTCAACAGATATTGACAATGAGTTAGAAATAGACAATGAGTTAGAAATAGAATTGGCATTAGATGCAACTATAGGTAATATTCAAAATGCTTTTAATGAAAATGCATTGCGGTATTTTGGTGGATATCTTTTGCACAAGCTGTTGCAAAAAACTGATTGCGAAGATTGTAATAGTCTTCTAAAATCATGTGATGAAATGCAATGTTCTTCTGAGTATTTAATACTCAATAAAAACTTCCATTATATTAATCATTATTTAAAATTGAAAGCCCCTTCTGACAATTTTTTAAATTTGATTAAACTGCATTTTGACACATTCAAGAAAATTTTCGACAAGAAACCATACATCGCTAGACTTAAAGAAACAAGTAAGTCGAGACGGCTCGACTACGAGATACCCTGAACCCTGCAAAAAAAGTTATACTCTTCCTCTTTACGCTCTACTTATGAGCGCGCTCTCTGCTAACTGCGCAGTTGCTGCCGCGGCTTGGGGGTGGGTTGGGCTGAACTTTGGACGCTTATAACTCCATTTCTAGATGCATGATCTTCATGAGATTAAGGGTATATATATATCTATCTATGTGCCAAATTGCAAGTCTCTAGTATTTGAAATGCGTTTTTTCCAAATTGTGGGCGAAGGGCGCGTGGCATCCAAAATCTGAAAACTACAAAATCTGCGTATCCATAATATCTAACTAAATATATAAAGTCAAAGTCTCTAGCTAAAACGGTGTAGTAGTTATACCCAAAAAACCTAAATAATTGAAACGAATTTTCGATTTTTTATCGATAATTTGGAAATGGGACAAGTTATCGAAAAAACAAAATAAACTCGTATTGCGTAGGTAACATACGAGTGTTCATGTGAAATTTCAGCTCTCTAGCTTTTGTAGTTTCCGAAATCTCGACGTTCATACGGACGGACAGACGGACAGGGCTCAATCAACTTATTTTTTTATGCTGATCAAGAATATATATACTTTATAGGGTCTGCGACGTCTCCTTCTGCCTGTTACATACATTTCACAAAACCATTATACCCTGAATTCCCATTTTCAATGTGTTCAGGGTATAAAAAGCTGAAAAAGTTAACGGTAATCGCGGATTCCCTCATTGTACGCAGAATTCTACGTACATATGTACGCAGACTTTTGGAAGGCCTTTTTTTAAAAGGGTTTTTTTAAATAGTTATATTATGCTTTAGTTTTTCGTTTTCATGAATGAAGTGATATTAAATATTAAGTTTAATAACTAAGGAAACTAATAAAAAAAGAAAAAATTGAATATCTTGTTTATATCGAGCGCTATTAATGGTCAAACTTAAAAAACAAAATTTTTCTTGGGTGTACGCAGATTTTGAATGAGCAAGTCAAACCTTTTTAAGATTTCGACATGCTCTTACTCAGAATGGAAAGTGGGATCGTCGCGAATCGCGACTCGCGGATAAATTTCAATTTTAGTGAGCTGCTGGCTTGTGCCTGCGTACACACACATACATAAATACATACATATGTATATATATGAGAAGCATAGAGAGAGTGATTGAAGAGTGAATAGCACGCAGTGATGCTTCATGTGAGAATAGAATCAATTCGTTTGAGCGCTGGCAGCGAACTGATTATCAACAACTACATATATTTTCCTTGCCCGAGCAGTAAATTACAGGGTCGAGAAAATACGGAGATGATTAGGACGGGAAATCCAAATCTGGTCGTGAAAAAAGTTTGTTCTAGTTGTCCGGTCTATGTGTTGTATGGTTAGTGGTACACTCTAGAAAATATCTGTATTTCAAGTTTGACCATTAATAGCGCTCAATTAAAACAAGATATCGAATTTTTCTACCCTGAACCCATTGAAAATGGGAGATCAGTCTATAATGGTAAAGTTAAAAGGCAGAAGAACGTATCAATAATATATGTACATACATATATCCTTTATGGGGTCTGCGACGTCTCCTTTTGCCTTTTCAATGGGTTCAGGGTATAAAAACCATGTTATTAATGTATAAAATTTTGTTTTGATTAAAAAATTAATTCGTTTTTTTTGAAAACATATTACGATCACGGCAACCATAACGTCAACGGGCATAACGAGCGTCGCTATAATCGGATTCTACTGTACTTTCCTTAACTAAATTTGAAAATATCAATTTTATTTGTGAACACTTTTTATTCTCCAATTTAATAAATTATCTACACACTCTTCTTCACTAGAACTTGATTCTTGTTCGAGCTTCAAAAGGCTTGTGTCTTTCCGCTTTTTTTTTGAAAGAGCGTTTTTTTTATCATTTATTTTAATGAACCTTTTCCAGTTTTCAAGTTGTTCATCAATTTCTTTTAGATGCCGCTTGATATTCAAGTTTTCCTGCTCCTCAGATACGATATTATTTGAAATTGTGGCCGCTTCTCTTATTTCCTTTTGAAACTTTATCCATTCTGCCTCGAGATCTTTTTCACTACCACAGACATCGACTGATTTTTCATGATCGAAAAATTTCTCGGGTAATACCGGATATTTATGAGATTGAGTCTCATGAGCCGTTTGATCAGTGCTTGATTGAGACAGAATTTCAACACTAGAAATTTCTTTAGCTTTACATATTTGCTTTCCTTTAGTTTTTATTTCCGAAATATTTTCAAATTCACTACGTCGTTTAGCTAGCTCAACACTTTGTTTGTGTTGCTTCGAGTTCAGATGTACCTTCCATACATTTGGCTTAATAGGCACCTTGCATATAATGCATGATAAATTACCTAAAGAATCATATGTAAAATAGTTATTAAGCAAACCAATCACGTCTACAAGTTTTAATATGAATATTTTTGTGCCTGTATTGTAACACATAAATTATTGAACAAGCATACAAATATTTGAAAAGGATATTTGGCTATAGGCGAGTCAACTTTAATACATTTGTTTTTCAAATCAATATTTCTACGATTTTTGCAAATCGTTTTCTTTGCGTCCATTTTTATTTTTTGCAAATATACATATGTAGTTCGAACAGGGAATGATAGATACTTTCATAATGCGATATATATTACCACGGTAATTATCGATATACATATATATTACTGCAAACTTGTATCACTAATCATACACCCAGTGCTGGAGAAACGTCGATGTTTGATGAAACATCGGAAAAACTTTTTTTTTATTATAAACGAATTTTAAAATTTTTTTGTTCATCATTTCACAAATTCAAAACTTAAAAAAAAAAAAGGGTTCAGGGTACAAAAAGTATGAAATACAAAATTAAAAAATAAATAAAAATCTTTATTCTTCTATAATGACAATCATATTTTAATAGTCTCGACAGCATTCCTTCTTAATGTACATATATAAGTTGATTCGTTAATCAGAATAGCATATTTTGTTTCGACAATATCGAAAGCAACATTTTGTTTTCTGAAGCTTCACAGAACTGTCAGATCTATTACTAAAATATTTCAAGCACAAATTGGTTATGTAATCAACTGGCAGCTATACTAAATTTGCAATGACTGCAATATACAAATATATTCTTGTCTTTTCGCAGCCAGCATTTGAATTCTTGGCTGTTACGTTACACAACTAACCATACACACATAGACTGGACAACTGGAACAAATTTATGTGCACACTTATTTTTTGACATAAGAACTTCAACTTCGTATTTGCTCGGGTTTTTACTTTTAGGGTCGGGGGGGAAAAACTGCTGATGGCAAAATCATTCCGCTTCGAGCGCTCGACGGTGACGGTCGATATTCTAAAAATGCCTGACATGTGCCGCTCTTTCCCTTGCTCTTTTTTTATGAAAGTATTGATGTGTATAACGAATATTATTTCCCGATGACCATACACACACACATTTGCACTTCCTCGCTATATGTGTAGAAATTTATGTGCCTGTGTGCAATATTCTTGCTGCCGCCTGTAGAGCACTATTATAACCTCAGCAGTTGATGTTCGTTCGGTTGGGTAGCTGCTGTGAGCTTGCATATACACACACATTTACACTTTCTCGCTATATGTGTAGGCATTTATGTGCCTGTGTGCGATATCCTTGTAGCACTATTAGAACCCCAGGCTGTTGATGTTCGTTCGATTGGGTAGCTGCTGTGAGCTTGCATACGCACACACATACACATACACATTTACACTTCCTTGCTATATGTGTAGGCATTACTGTGCCTGTGTTCGATACACTTGCTGCATGTAGCAATTCTAATTTCCCAGCAATTGCTGTGGGTAGCTGATGTGACCACACACGCACACACATACATATGTGTACGTCTGTGATGTGATAATCACAATCGCCGAGTACCACGTGTATAGGCATTTGAATGAATGCTCTGTCTGGGGCATTTGCATGTTTCGTGCATGGGTCTCGAATATTGGGCGTGTGCCTACCTCATCTTTGAAATGAAGTATACGATTTTGGGTAATTTAAATAAAAGAAACCTAAAAATGATTCTTGAATAAGAAATTTAAATTAAATAAAACATTTAACATAATACATGTATATTTTTGTTATTTAGTGGAAAATATGACTACATAACGAATGCTTACTTTTTGCATCAAAGGGCCAAATCTTGCACTACATATTAAAAAACAAATGATAACTGATCAGCAGGTAATAAAAAATAATTGACTTCTCGAGCAATTTGAACCCAAAATCTTAATTAAATGTTGAGGTTGGCACACGCCCAATATTAGACATGCAGCAAGAATATTGCACACAAGCACATAAATGCTTAGACATATAGCGAGGAAGTGTAAATGTGTGTGCTTGCAAGCTCACATCGCTACCCAACCGAACGAATATCAACTGCTGGGGGTCTTAATAGTGCTACAGGCAGCAAGAATATCTATCGCACACAAGCACATAAATGCTTACACATATAGCGAGGAAGTGTAAATGTGTGTGTATGGTCATCGGGAAATAATATTCGTTATGCATATCAACACTTTCATATCCTTTCCACAAATAATTATAAAAACGCTAACATTTTTCATGAGCATGGCAAAGCAGTTTAAGAATTCGGTATACTCTTCGCTCAGAAGGGAACCAATGGCATCGCAAGTCGAGAAGAAATTTCAATTTTTGTGAGATGCTTGCTGTTTGTGCCAGCATACATATATTTTTGTGAGAAGAGAGCAGAGAGTAAAAAGCATGGGACAGAAAGAGAAAGAGAGCAAGGGAAAGAGCGGCACATGTCAGGCATTTTTGAAAAATCGACCGTCACCGTCGAGCGCTCGAAGCGGAATGATTTTGCCATCAGCAATTTTTCCCTGCCGACCCTAAAAGTAAAAACCCGAGCAAATACGAAGTTGAGGGGGTTCTAAAGTAACATTAACTTGTTCCAGTTGTCCAGTCTATTTGTTGTATGGTTAGTGGTGATATCATCGATAGGAACAGAAATTATCGAAGGTATCGTGGCCCTGAAAGGTACATGTACGATACATAAACAAAACCATCGAAATTTTCCCAGCTCTAGTAGGCGTATTCTTAACAAACATTTAACATGAAGGTGGAGAAGGTTTATTACAAAAAGTTATTGAAAAAGTTAAAATGGCGCATTAAAAGTTTCGTGTTAGTAAGTGTCCAACATGTACTTATGAATGATTTATTTCTAAATTGACATATAGTAGTGCTAGTACGTAGTATGTGTACATATGTATGTGTTGTGTGTATTCATAATTTAAAATAAGAATTAAATTTCCACACTGAATCTATTGAAAATGTGATATCAGTTTATAATAGGAGTTGTGGCTTACAGCGTCTGTCTTGCTATTCCGTCTATACGTGGGTAAACGCAGCTCATTAAGTCTTTTTTGTGAAGTGAGCCAACTCAACTCACTTGCTGCACTAACCATACAACATATAGACCAGACATGTAGAACAAATTTTTTCCACGCAGCAGATTTGGGTTTCATGTCCTAATCATCTTCCTTCCCTTCATTGGGAATGTAACAAAATATAAGAAAATTAGCCATACGAGCTAGTGAATGAAAATTAGCTAGTGAGTCTAAATGAGTGATATCACTAACGATACAACACATAGACTGGACAATTGGAAGAAACAATTACAGTCTGTCAAGAATGAGTTGGCACACTGGGAAAAAATTTGATTTTTTGACTTTAGATGCAAATGTCTAAGTCAATAATGCAAAAAAATAATTTTTTTAAAATGGGAATCTGTTTAATATTGTTTCTTTAATTTATAAATAAAAAAAAGAAGCAAAATATTCAATATATAACAAATAAATCAACAAAAACAAATATCATTCAATAATAACACTGTCAATAATGTGTTGGCACACTTTGTTTTGCACATCTGCGTTGGTCTTTTTCTTAGAAGTAACGGTATTTTACCGCTGTCTCTGCATATTCTCGGCATCTATGCACATATTCGTTCACATTTTTTGTCAATTGGTTGACAATTTTCGCTAGTTACGAGTATAATAACACATTTAATATTTTTTAAATGTGGCTGGAAAGCGATTAAGCTTTGAGAGGGTGCAGCTCATCCATTACAACCACGAGATGGGCAAATCCGTTCCAGAATTGATGGGCATGTTTTCTGTGCCCAGCAGAACGGTTTATAATGTGATAAACCGGGCCGAAAAGGAAAACAGGCTGCTTTCAAAGACGGGAGGAGGACCGAAAAAAAAGCTAACTAACCGAGTAGAGACGCTAATTCTAAGAAAAGTGAACGCTAATCCGCATATTTGTTCCAGAAGTCTTGCCAAAGAGGTGAAGGAAGAATGTGGCATCGATGTCTCACATGAGAAGGTGCGCAAAGTCCTCCTACGGCATGAGTATACTTCGAGTGTAGCATGAACATACAGAGTGTAGAATTATATTTTTCTTTTCAAGCGCATTCAATGGCTTGCGCCATACCTTAGGAGGACCATAATTATAAAATTGCATTATTTTTGTATTGTAACATAATATGTCGTCATCATAATATTCTGCGGGGTGACTAACCATGTTGACAGCTAAACTAAAACGCTTTTCTATGTTTGCTTCTAATAGGAAAGGTTTTTTCCGTGCTACACTCGAACTATACTCATGCCGTAGGAGGACTTTGCGTACCTTCTCATGTGAGACATCGATGCCACATTCTTCCTTCACCTCTTTGGCAAGACTTCTGGAACAAATATGCGGATTAGCGTTCACTTTTCTTAGAATTAGCGTCTCTACTCGGTTAGTTAGCTTTTTTTTCGGTCCTCCTCCCGTCTTTGAAAGCAGCCTGTTTTCCTTTCGGCCCGGTTTATCACATTATAAACCGTTCTGCTGGGCACAGAAAACATGCCCATCAATTCTGGAACGGATTTGCCCATCTCGTGGTTGTAATGGATGAGCTGCACCCTCTCAAAGCTTAATCGCTTTACAGCCACATTTAAAAAATATTAAATGTGTTATTATACTCGTAACTAGCGAAAATTGTCAACCAATTGACAAAAAATGTGAACGAATATGTGCATAGATGCCGAGAATATGCAGAGACAGCGGTAAAATACCGTTACTTCTAAGAAAAAGACCAACGCAGATGTGCAAAACAAAGTGTGCCACAGTGTTATTATTGAATGATATTTGTTTTTGTTGATTTATTTGTTATATATTGAATATTTTGCTTCTTTTTTTTTATTTATAAATTAAAGAAACAATATTAAACAGATTCCCATTTTAAAAAAATTATTTTTTTGCATTATTGACTTAGATATTTGCATCTAAAGTCAAAAAATCAAATTTTTTCCCAGTGTGCCAACTCATTCTTGACAGACTGTATGTATTTGTTGACATTGTATACCACACAGCTTTGTATTTGCTCGGGTTCTTGCTTTTAGGTTCAGGAGACGAAAATTGCTGATGGCAAAACCATTACACCTTGAGCGCTTGACGGTGACGGTCGATATTCCAAAAAAGCCTAACAAGTCGCTCTTTCCCTTGCTTTTTTTTTCTTTCTGCCCTATGCTTTTTACTCTCTGCTCTCTTCTCACAAAAATATATGTATGCAGGCACAAACTGCAAGCAGTTCACAAAAATTGAAATGTCTTCTCGACGCGATCTCATTGGTTCCCTTCTTAGCGAAGAGTAACCGAATTCTTAAACGGCTTTGCCATGCTCATGCAAAATGTTAGCGTTTTCATGATTATTTGTGGAAAGGGTATGAAAGTGCTGATGTGCATAAAGAATATTATTTCCCGATAACGATACACACACATATTTACACTTCCTCGCTATATACAGTCTGTCAAGAATGAGTTGGCACACTGGGAAAAAATTTGATTTTTTGACTTAAGATGCAAATATCTAAGTCAATAATGCTCACATGAGAAGGTGCGCAAAGTCCTCCTACGGCATGAGTATAGTTCGAGTGTAGCACGGAAAAAACCTTTCCTATTAGAAGCAAACATAAAAAAGCGTTTTATTTTAGCTGTCAACGTGGTTAGTCACCCCGCAGAATATTATGATGATGACATATTATGTTACAATACAAAAATAATGCAATTTTATAATTATGGTCCTCCTAAGGTATGGCGCAAGCCATTGAATGAGCTTGAAAAGAAAAATATAATTCTACACTCTGTATGCTCATGCTACACTCGAACTATACTCATGCCGTAGGAGGACTTTGCGCACCTTCTCATGTGAGACATCGATGCCACATTCTTCCTTCACCTCTTTGGCAAGACTTCTGGAACAAATATGCGGATTAGCGTTCACTTTTCTTAGAATTAGCGTCTCTACTCGGTTAGTTAGCTTTCTTTTCGGCCCTCTTCCCGTCTTTGAAAGCAGCCTGTTTTCCTTTTCGGCCCGGTTTATCACATTATAAACCGTTCTGCTGGGCACAGAAAACATGCCCATCAATTCTGGAACGGATTTGCCCATCTCGTGGTTGTAATGGATGAGCTGCACCCTCTCAAAGCTTAATCGCTTTCCAGCCACATTTAAAAAATATTAAATGTGTTATTATACTCGTAACTAGCGAAAATTGTCAACCAATTGACAAAAAATGTGAACGAATATGTGCATAGATGCCGAGAATATGCAGAGACAGCGGTAAAATACCGTTACTTCTAAGAAAAAGACCAACGCAGATGTGCAAAACAAAGTGTGCCACAGTGTTATTATTGAATGATATTTGTTTTTGTTGATTTATTTGTTATATATTGAATATTTTGCTTCTTTTTTTTTATTTATAAATTAAAGAAACAATATTAAACAGATTCCAATTAAAAAAAATTGTTTCTTAGCATTATTGACTTAGATATTTGCATCTAAAGTCAAAAAATCAAATTTTTTCCCAGTGTGCCAACTCATTCTTGACAGACTGTATGTAGGCATTTATGTGACGCATTGTGTTTTATGCCACCACCAAGAGGGTATTTTACAAGTTTTTAAGCTCGAGCGAAAGTTAATAATGCCAAAAATTTATAAGCAAAAACCGCGTATTATATGGATCCTGAATTAAAAAATTGGTTGACTTTAGATACAGCTAATGAGGGCAAATGTTATTGCAAATACTGCAAATCTAGCATTTATGTCAAGTTTTCAGACTTGCACGCACATGCCAAGACTGCTAAACACAAGTCAACTTCAGCGGCTTTTGCACAGCCTAACAAACTACCATTTGTTTCTTCAATGTCATTGAAAACTTGCGATCAAGAAGCGGGACTGTGTTTGTATTATTATACATTGTTCAATCAAACCTGTGGACCATTTGGGATTGCTGTGTAATATTTTATAAAACTATCAATTACATTAAATATCATATTTGTAGATACGGACTACGCCTCCAAGAAAAAACGATGACAAATTACCAGTAGCATGTTTGAGAAAGATACGGACCAATGTAACCTCCATAAACCAAAAGGATGAAGATGAAGTCATTGATGAAATCTTATAAAATATTGAAAAAAATATTTTTAGCTATGAAGAAACATTTCTAGCTATTTCTAGCGTTTTTCAAAGGCTGATTTAGCGTTTTCATGCAGCGAAATGTTGGCAGCACTGTCTGTAGGTTACGCAAAGAGCAGTTCCGTTACTTTTGATGTTAACTAGCAGACCCCTGTGACGTCACACGGTCCTAAGTGTGCTCTGTCATTCAATGGAATACTTGGCGGGCACGGAGGCAAAGATCCTCCAAGTGCTCATAAGCAACCAAAATATGTTGTTTTGCAACGAATTCGAATAGTTAGAACAATAATCATGATCAATCCTTACTTTTATTTACTTTATTAGATAATGGAAGAAACTGTGAGGCCCATTGGCAGCAGCAAAAGCACTTCCTAAATGGGTACTACGTACGAAAAAATAATCAGAAGGCATGCTTTTTTTAATTTTCGCCATTGGTATTGTTTATAAATATCAATATATTTCAATATTCAAATAGAGTACATGTTGAAGTCATATCAGGTAATCTACTGCTCACACCTGCTTCCATGTCAAAAAAAAAAGCCCGAAGACTGAAATAAATTGTATGTATTAATTAAAAAACCTAAAAAGGACTAAGAACATGAATGGATGAAGCAGCCATCAGAAATCTTGATAGAAGCTAACAATGCCGCATGGGTCTCGAATATTGGGCGTGTGCCTACCTCAACGTTGGCCTTTTTAGAATATCGATCGTCACCGTTGAGCGCTCGAAACGGAATGATTTTGCCATCAGCAATTTTTTTCTCTCGAACCTAAAAGTACAAACCCGAGCAAATACGAAGTTCTAATACGAGGTTCTAATGTCAAAAAATAAGTGTGCACATTCATTTGTTCCAGTTGTCCAGTCTATCTGTTGTATGGTTCGTGATCATGGGCAACATAAACAGGATGAGTTAAATAAACTCATAACGCGTAACTAACATATGACTATTCATGTACAATTTTTGTAGTTTACAAAATCTCTGCGTTCATACGGACGGATAAACGGGCATACTGATCAAGAACATTATACCTCGTACTCATACCGTTTTCCCTTTACGAAATTCTTGGCCGTATAAAATTTTACTTAGACTTTTCTGCAATTTATATATGTACTAGCAAACCCGTCGAACTCCGTTTCGCCACCAAATGGATTCGTTTTTTGTAACATTTCGTTTGGGGATTAAAAGATGAAGAAAAATTATTTTTATATTTGAAAAGGAAACATTTTATTTCATTTCATACCAGTAATGAATTCATTTCGATTACAAAAATGTAATTTAAGGCGGGCTACCTGTGTATGTCACTGGTAAAATAAGTCAATCGACCAACATTTTTAAATCTCCTGTGCTTATTGCATCGCGTAAATGAATATACTCTTCCGAACGTAATTTAACTTAATTCAAACGGATGAAAGTCAGGCGCTCTGTTTCGATTTCAACGTACATGTCAACGCAGTATTGTTGAAGCAGTCGAATGAGAATAAAAATTAAAAAAAAAAATAAGGTTTTCCAAACACATGTCAGAAAAACATCATTGAAAACTATGTTGTTCAGTTTGGGATACACTCTGATTAATTTATTAATCGGATTTACATTCTAGCACCTTGTGGTAAATGACATTCTTCGCTTTTTGGTCAGGTGCAAGAACAAATAATGCGGATGGTTTGCCGACACGTGAGCATGCCACGTACAATTGACCATGAGAAAAACACGCATATTCTAGATTGAGGCCACAAATAGTCAAGGATTGGCCCTGTGATTTGTGTGTCATGGCAAAGGAAAAACGAATCGGGAATTGAATTCGTTTAAACTCAAATGGAATATCTGTTGAGATCATCGGAATCCTTGGAATGAGAACTACCTTATCTTTAAATTTTTCTTTGAGTATCGGCGCGTGAATCACATTACTCATCAGTTTTCTTATCACCAAACGCGTTCCATTGCACAGTTTGGGTTGGTTTTAATTTTTAAGCATGATAACTACCGAGCCAACCTTCAGTTGTAAATTGTGCGATGGTAAACTAGGCACATCCAAGGAGTTCAAAAATTCAGTTGGATAAATAGTGAATTCTTCGTCGTTTGTTACACAGTCGATAGATTTGAATGAATACAGAGTACCTACGATTTGATTTTGAATTATAAAATTGAGGTCATGTACATCTTTATTTTTATCCCCCAAAATTGCTCGCTCACTTAACCATTTAGTATTTTTGTGGTTAGCAATGATATCCGGAAATACTTTGTTGATAAGCTCATCTTTTGATGAGACGAAATTGCAAAAATTTGGGGGAAATGAAAAACCGCTCGATTCGTCAGCAGGAACCTGGCCATTACCGATCATCATCAGATAGATCGTTCAACAATGTAACTCTCATATTTACAGACAGTTGAAGTTTGTTTACATACCGCCATATTACATTACATATTTGATGCTTTGAGGCAAGCATTTATTTCGTCGGCAGCAGTAGATCTTGGAATTACTGGTAGTGTTTGTCGGAAATCGCCAGATAATAAAATCATTGAACCACCAAAACATCTCGAGTCATTGGGCAGATCTTTTAATGTTCGGTCTAGTGCTTCCAATGCGGTTGTTTATTAGCTTGAATTTTATTATTTAATGGCAATTTTAACGCGGAGTGAGCCGTACGGCACCCGTCCAACAATGTGGCCGCTATTTCAGAAGAAGCAATTGCTACCGCAATTTCAGATCTCGCACGCACAGTGCAGAGTGGTTCCGCTTGTATGGAAGCGCGGCCAAAAATACTTATAAGACCAGTAGAGTGCTGAAAGTTTTACCAAACCTCTTAAATAGTATTTGTAATTGCAAAAATACTCCAATCAATAAATTCCAATTGTTAAAATGTAATAAATAAATAAACAATAACCATTTAGAAGCTATTTATATACTGAAAAATATTTACACGAGTTGTAATTACAATAACAATTACAAAATAATACAAAAATAAAAACTCTCCTCAAATAAACTATGAACTGAATCTAATAACTCTGAATCTTCTTTTTTTTTCATTTTTCTCTGCCCAGTAATATATGGGTCGGACCGTAAAAGTAGGTAGTTAAGTATGTCCGAATTTGTTATTACTCTTGACACTTTGCGGGTATGATTCAGTCTGCATTTTTTATCTCCATCAAAACCCCATTTTCCAATTAATAAAAGATGTGCATCAGAATCATTTGCGATTGTTTCAACACTAGATTGCAGCTCCATAATGCTCGAGGCTGTGTTATCTAACAAACTTTGAAGCTCGACTTCCGCGAAAGATTCATCCACAGATATTTTGTCAGGGTATATCTCTTTTTTGGAGCTTAAAATGCATTGATAGCTTGGAAAAAAATCAAATGATATTTTGCTGTTCACAAAATTTCGTATCAGCAAATATTGGTGCTTGGTCATCCCGGTCTCCATTAAAAGAGAAATTACTTCAATCGGATCCGCTGGCAGTACATTTTGGCTTTCGTTGCGTAATGCAGAAACAGTGGACTTATCGATTTCGACCAGCTGAGCTATACGACGTCGCTTTGTTCTCGTTGAAGACTCCATGTAATCAAGTTTTTTGCGGCCACGTGGAGCACTTTCCCCATTTTTCTTGAATATATATTTTGGGCGCATTCCAATAAAATTGATTCTTTTGCACTCAGCCAATCGCTGTCATATTGCAAAACGGAAGACATCTTACGATCGTAACGCATCCGAAATAAAACAATTTTTTTGCATATGTAGCCAATAAGTTTACTAATCGCATTTAATTCAGAAATAAACCCGTTATTTTCAATATTTTTCTGTACAGCAGTAATAATTGCTCGTATTTTTTCAGTATTTGTGCCCCTTTTGGAGCACCATAAATTAAAAATATGTAGGCGTTCGAACACACACTAACATATGTTGCCTATCAAATTTAAAGTTAAAAACAAACATGCATACATACATCTTTACATAAATTATTCACCACAAATACAGACGAAACAAACACACAGTACACAAAACAAGTGCAGTGGCTCTGCTGGGCAATTTTGACCTTGAAAGATAAGAAAATGTGGTTATTACACACACATCCGCAAGTTTCCGCAGCTGACTTAAACAAATTTATTAAGTTAAGACTTTGATTAATTCAAAAAATATAAAGTCGACTGGGGAATCGTGGGGGAACACAACTAAAACTATAAGTAAACATCAGAATCTTGCGCAAAAAAGTAAAAAAAAAACAAGGGTTACATAAAACATTTATTTTAAAGACAGAAACACAAGAAAATTTTTAATTGTTTACGAAAATTGAATAAACACCTTTAACTTCAAAATCCATTGATAACTTATTAATATTTAATTATAGGAAGAACACGCGAACGATTTGAAAATAAACTTTGGCGTTGAAAGTTTTATGTTCTGCTTGGCTTTGCTCGGAAAATTAACTCGTGTTCATGCGTTTTGTTCTATTTTTAGAAAGTCCCGTTATGTTACTACTAAAATCCGGTTTGCCATAGCAAAGAGTGAACATTTTAGAGACAATTTGCATTCAAGTTTTTTTTTTTTCGTTGTGATCATTTTTTTAATTTTTGGCCTCTGGCGGAACCACAGTGCAGTGGCCAAAATCAATGACATGAGGAATGTCTTCCCAGTTCCACCGGGGGCATCCAAAAATAATAAGCCACCATTTCCATCATCGATTGCATTAATCAGTGTATCATAGACTCCCCTCTGTTTAGAATCCAACAGTGGTACATTCGTTTGAACTGGATTAGTTCATGTGGATCATATTCACGTTCACGTTCTAATTCTCTGATAAATGCGTTATTCATTCCGCGATCTTGCGCTGGCATTCCTAACCTAACTAACAAACTGCCGCATATGAGGTAACACATATCAAGGGCAATGTCACTTTATTACTAAGGCAGCACAAACCGGGCATTTCACCAGCAAACTTCAATGCGCCACAATGCTGGCAAACAACGTCCATTGGACCAATTCAAACTAAAGGATGCAATTCGTAGTGGATGGTACAATCACATCGAAACGCTGCTCGATTCAAATCAATACTTGAACCATTTCTTCTTGCACTTCGAAGATTATTCCTCTGTTCATCTGTACGATAAGCTTGATTATTTCTCGTTTCTGGGCTGCCTCTCTTTGAAAAGCACGAATTAAGGCCCTTCTTTGCTGTATACTGATGCGGCGCTCTTCTCGGGCGATCTCTCGTTCTTCGTCAGATAATTGACTCGCGATATTCCATTGACAAATTGCATTACGGGTCCGCTGGGAAAGATTAGATCTTCTAGGACGCGGCATTTTTATTAATAGTATTACTTATTTATTTCGCACAAAATAAATTTATGAACGCACACATAAATAGTTGTTACAGTATTGAAATGTTAGGAAACGAATAACTTTGACCTCAATTTCCCAATTTCACAGTGAACACAATGAAGTAAGCGTCACAGTGAACTAAGATTTTGAAAAAACATGAAATGAACTGAGCAGAGTAAAATTAGGAAAATAACGCATTTTGCAAGTCTTCATCAATTTTTCACTATTTTTAAGATATATTCTGCTACTCGGGGCCGAGACAAGTCCAACAAATCAAAAACCATGAAAATTGGTACAGCAGATCTCAAGTTAGTCCTGTAACAAACCCGACTTTGTTTTATATATATATATATATATATATATACTAGAAAACCCGGCGAACTCCGCTTCGCCACCAGATGGATTCGTTTTTTGTAACATTCCGTTTGTGGACTAAAAGATGAAGATAATTTTTTTTTTTTTCGATATTTGAAAAAGAAAAACTGTATTTCATTTCACAACAGTAATGAATTCATTTTGATTACAAAAATGAAATTTAGTTGAACTTCTCTGAAAGTGAATCCAAAATCAAAGCGTGTCCGCAAATTATCCCTTTCATTGAAGTTCTCGTTGGTAAACCAAATTTTTTGTTTTTTGATCTGACGTTAACACAAACAAAGAGGATGGTTTCCCAACTCGTGAACACGCAACGTATAGCTGCCCATGTGAAAAACAATGATTTTCTAAATTGATCGCGCAAACACTAAGCGATTGGCCTTGCGACTTGTTAATTGTCATTGCGAATCGAAGGCGAACCGGAAATTGCAAACGTTTGAATTCAAACGGAAGATCAGTCGGAATCATTGGAATTCGAGGAATACATACATTTTCACCTGCGTATTTTCCGTTAATAATGGTTGCCTCAATCAAATTCGGCATAAGTCTTTTCACCGCAAGCCGAGTACCGTTGCAAAGTCGCGGTGGATTCAAATTACGCAATATCATAATGAGTGAACCAACTTTGAGTTGCAAGTTATGTGGTGGAAATCCTGGTAACTCCAGAGAGTTCAAAAACTCCGTTGGATAATTTACTACATCATCGGGATTTGTTATGGAATCAACGGATTTATATGTCACCAAATAGCCATCGATTTTTGATTGAATGATGAAATTCAATGCGTGTACATCATTATTCTTTGCGGCGAGAATTGCTCGTTGACTTAACCAAGCATAATTCTGATAATTCTCACTAATGTTTGGGAAAACATTTTCAATAAGAGCTAATTGAGAGTCTACAAATCGGCAAAAGTCGTTGGTAAGAGTAATTAATCGCATCAACTGGGACTTCTCCATATCCAATAGCTAACAATTGCTTGGAAAATAGTGCAGCACTTTCATCATTTTGAAGTTGAACTCTCATATTAGTGGTTAGCGATAATATTTTTACGTTATTCCACAAAAGTGATTCAGGCAAGCATTCAATTCATCTGCAGGCGTTCCACGGGGTATTACTGGCAACGTCTGCCTGAAATCGCCTGCCAACAAAATCATCAAATTGCCAAAGATGTTATTATTTCGCCGAAGATCCTTCAGTGTGAAGTTAAGTGCTTCAAGTGATTTCTTATGTGCCATTGTGCACTCATCCCAAACAATGAGCTTACATTGCTTCAACAATTTTCCCATTGCACTGGATCGGGAAATATTACATGTTGGAGTATCAATTGTGTTTAATTGAGTGGCAACTTAAGTGCAGAATGTGCAGTACGACCACCATCTAGAAGAGTCGCCGCAATTCCAGATGATGCTAACGCCAAAGCTATGTCACATCTTGAGCGAATAGTGGCCAAAATCAATGAAATGATAAATGTTTTCCCTGTTCCTCCAGGTGCGTCCAGGAAGAATAGACCACCAGTATTATTGTCCATCGCTTGCATTAATGTTTCGTATACATGTTTTTGCTGTTCATTCAGCAACGGCACATTTTTTTGAACGAATTCCTGCAATGTATCAACATTGTATTGCAGCTCTCGATTTATTTCTTGGTTAAATGTATCGTGCATCGATCGATTTGGCGCAATCATTCCTACTTCAATCTGTAGCTTATTTCCAATAGTCAAGCATTGATCCTCAATCAGAATCAATCCTTCATTGTAGATTTCATCGGTTATTTGCATGTCGGGATTGTTCGTTCGAATGCGCAAGTGATGCAAGATATCTTCACATATGTCGTCTTTGTATTTGTTCCATAACTGGATTGGTTGTGAAGGGAAACATGTGGTGATGATAATTGCGAACAGCGTTCGTATTTGGTACGCGTTTGAGGAAACAACTGAATCCGCAAGTGTTAAATCCCAATGAGAATCGTTCTCCAGCAAACCCAATAGCTGACATGCTTCTCGATATGTTTGGCATTGGTGGCCATTCACACTTTTCAAATGCGCAAATGATTTTGGTCCACGTACATTTACCAACAGCAGTCGCAAATAAAAACATTCATCATTTCTAGGATGAACAGTATACATGCGACCTAGCGCATCAGTGGAAAATACCTGTGGCCAATCTGGAACTACGGTTACGGCGGCCGATGTTTGAACGTCGTGCTTTCGGCATTTTTGACTATGGAGAGTCTGGTGAATTTAACCTTAAATGCACGATCCGCATAATTTACGCAGTTCAACTTACCACCTTAAGAACAAATACCTGCTGTTGAAGCTGAATAAAAATTTTCACAATACACGTGATTAATTTAATGCTTCCAAACGAACTGTTAGGAAACGAATAACTTTAATCTCAAATACCCAATTTCACAGTACCGATTTTACGTAAGCGTCATAGTGAACTAAGCTAAAAACATAATGAAATTAACTGAACAGAGTGTTATGAGCTGAATTTGTACCGTCAGGAAGAGAAGTCCAACTTATTTTTATGTTTTTCTTATCTTCTAACCTCATGGATCCCGTGAACTTTCCAACAAATGCAAAACCGTGGAAATCGGTTAGTGCGTTTGGAGTTAAGAATCATCACGACAGAAAACCCGACTTATTTTTATATAAGAGATATATATATATATGCAAATTGTATTCTAGAATGTTTGTTAAATGTTTAAGGATGTATATATGTATATATATATAATATATTTTTCTTTAATGTTTTAGGAAAACGCATCTATTGTTGATGAAGTGTGCATATTACAAAAGGAGCTTTGTGCTGCACGATCGGAAAGACTGGCGCTAATAGAAAGACTTATGTTTTACGAAGGACTTGAAAAAGGCGTCGTAGGACAAGATCATCATTTAACTGATGGTAAAGTTCAGGAACATTTTAATAAACAAATTGAACGAAATCAAAGTGATGTGATTAATAAGAAATGCGAAAATATATTTGATGAAATGCCAGTATTAAATCAGAAAGCGTTTCCATTGAAATTGAATAACATTCTAGTACATTCAATTGGTGAAATAATACCATCGAATCCTAATTTTCATACGGCGCATTGGATATACCCAGTTGGATATGTAGCTACAAGAATATATGCGCATCCTCGAGATCCTCGAAAAAAGTGCGTATTTACATGTAAAATACTTAACAATGCTGGAGTTCCTCAATTTCAATTAATTCCTGATAATGATTTGGATGGAGTGTTCTTCGGAGAAACAGCTAACAAATGTCATCAAGAACTGCTTAATTGTATACAGGGGTTTACGCATGAGTCTTTAAAAGATGATTTTAAGACAAAGGGCGAAGAATTTTTCGGCCTATCAAATCAGAAAGTCCAATTTCTTTTAATGTCTGATATAAAAATTAAACAATGTACTAAATTTAAAGGATATATATTAAGCGGTGAAAGAGAGCATCATGAAAATAACGATCCAACATTATCCTTTGCGGATCTTCAGCATTATCTTAGATAAATCATTATTATTTTGAAAAAAAAAAAAATGTATTAATAAAATTTAATTAACTGTATTTGTCATAATATTCGTATTTTTCTCCTTCTGTTGATTTTAAAGTTGCTTAAATTGTAACGAATCTTCAGTTCGACCCGAGTCTAAGCTGGGTCAGTTTCAGTCGACTGTGTTCGTGCCAACAAATTTATTTGTTAAAGCCTCTGTGATATATAAATAGTCACTTTGTGTTTTATGGTTTAAGCTGGATATATTATCTGTTGTTCACAATTATAATTTACTGCTCAAGTTAAAATTTTTTACCTGCCTGAGGTATACCTGCTATATGCAAGAACTCGCCTCATAGCTGCACACTTGTAGACAGGATCGTCGAGCATGTGTTCAGCGCACTCCGGCTGGGTGAGGGATTATGGCTCAGTGACAGTAGGATTCAGCTGAGCGCAAATCCAGGGTACGCCAGGATTTGCACTGTACGGTTCGCTCCTATATGCCCTTCCTACAGCTGGACTCGCTCTTAGCACAGATAGTTTTATTTTACGCACAATACCACGTCCTTTCGCACGGCTACGTGAACTTACCCGCTCCTGTTGCAGGTTTCGCCTATTTCGCCTGAATTCCCGTAACTAACATACGAGTGTTCATGTGACTAACCATACAACATATAGACTGGACAACTAGAACAAACTTTTTTCACGCACCAGAATTGCCGCTCAACTTCGTATTTGTTCGGTTTGGGCAATTCAGGCTCGGACAGTCAAAATATGATCCGACTAATTCATTGCGCTGCAAGCGCTCAATCAGCATGGTCAAATTTTCATGTGAGAACTTTCTATGTGCTATTTTTCTTAACTTTACCTCTCTCATTTTTCTCTCTCTCTCACTCTAAGCGACCACAAGCCAGAAGCCCAGACAAATTGAAATTTGTTCGCGAGTGGCGATTTGCGACGATCCCATCTGCCCTTCTTAGTAAGAGTATGCCGAACTCTTAAACGGCTTTGCCATGCTCATGCTAAATTTTAGTGTTTTCGTAATAATTTTCGGGAAGGGTATGAAAGCGCTGATGTGCATAAGCATTTCTTTTTCGCGATGAGCATGCACATACACATTTACAGTGTCTTGCTACATGTGTGAGCATTTATGTGACTGTGTGCGAACCTAAAAGTAAGAACCCGAGCAAATATGAAGTTGAGTGGTAGCACTAACCATACAACACAGACTGGACAACTAGAACAAACTTTTTTTACGCACCAGAATATGAGCGAATTTTCGCTCAGCTTCGTATTTGTTCGGTTTGGGCAATTCGAGCTCAGGCAGTCAAAATTTGATACGACGCATTCATTGCGCTGCCATCGATAGTTTGGCACCTCTAGTGTGAACTGTCTTGGATTTGTTCGATCTTGTAGACTTTCAAATCCTCTTAACCCATGCATGTGAAATGAATGTTTATATGCATACATATGCATTTATTCTTATACATATTTAATAAATAAAAATACCTGTAATTAATTTAGTAACAGCCCCAAAACATTCATATGTATTAATAAATGTCAGAATACCCCATGTACTCATTATTCCCAAAATGACTGCTGCAAGCCGTAAAGGCTCATTTGACAGTCACTCTACAATTCAAACCATACAAAATAGACAAACTACTGAATCGCGCAGGTAACAAGAGAAAAAACTGCAAGTGTTGGGCCCTGCAATTGCTACAGGCAGCAAAAGTTTCGCACACAGTCACATAAATGCTCATACATGTAGCAAGACACAGTAAATGAGTGTGTGCATGCTTATCGCGAAAAAGTAATGCTTATGCACATCAGCGCTTTCATACCCTTCCCGAAAATTATTACGAAAACACTAAAATTTTGCATGAGCATGGCAAAGCTAATTAAGAGTTCGACATACTCTTACTAAGAATGGCAGATGGGATTGTCGCGAATTGCCACTCGCGAACAAATTTCAATTTTTGTGGGCAATTGGCTTGTGCTCGCATAGAGTGAGATAGAGAGAGAAAAAAAGAGAGAGGGAGAGTAAAGCAAAATAGCGCATAGAAAGTGATCATATGAAAATATGACCATCCCGGTCGAGCGCTAGCAGCGCAATGAATGCGTCGTATCAACTTTTGACTGCCTGAGCTCGAATTGCCCAAACCCAACAAATACGAAGTTGTGTGGCAATTCGCTCATATTCTGTTGCGTGAAAAAAGTTTGTTCTAGTTGTCCAGTATATGTGTTGTATGGTTGTTCGGGTTCTTACTTTTAGGTTCGCACACAGTCACATAAATGCTCACACATGAAGCAAGACACTATAAATGTGTGTGTGCATGCTCATCGCGAAAAAGAAATGCTTATGCACATCAGCGCTTTCATACCCTTCCCGAAAATTATTACGAAAACACTAAAATTTTGCATGAGCATGGCAAAGCTAATTAAGAGTTCGACATACTCTTACTAAGAATGGCAGATGGGATTGTCGCGAATTGCCACTCGCGAACAAATTTCAATTTTTGTGGGCAATTGGCTTGTGCTCGCATAGAGTGAGATAGAGAGAGAAAAAAAAAGAGAGAGGGAGAGTAAAGCAAAATAGCGCATAGAAAGTGATCATATGAAAATATGACCATCCCGGTCGAGCGCTGGCAGTGCAATGAGTGCGTCGTATCAAATTTTGACTGCGCGAGCTCGAATTGCCCAACCCGAACAAATACGAAGTTGAGCGGCAATTCTGGTGCGTGAAAAAAGTTTGTTCTAGTTGTCCAGTCTATGTGTTGTATGGTTAGTGGTGGTAGCCAATGTCAAAAAATAAGTGTGCACAGTCGTTTGTTGCAGTTGTCCAGTCTATGTGTTGTATGGTTAGTGCTTTTAAAGATTGTCTATTGGACTCGAATCGCTTTCGTTGTATAAGCTTCCTCAAAATTTGAACTCGAAATCTTTGTTGCCTATTACAGCATTGCGAGTTCGATCGTATCCAGAAGGTCTCCTAAAAACATAGGAGAATTTTATACTACTAAATAATTTAAAAACAAGTAAGAACGTTGCAGTTAGGCGCAACTAAATGCGAAATACTTTGTTCCCATAGGTGCATCTTATTTATTTAATTAACGTAATATTTCGGCAATTAGAAAACGTACATGGCTAGGAACAAACGTTTTTCCTATACATACATACAGATTTACACATGTACACACTATACGAGTATACACACAATATTCTAAGAATTGTGACTGAATTGTGAATTTCGATCGTTACTTTAGTTTTGTCAAACGGCGCTCTAGCAGTGCCTTATTTAGTTTTAGTTAACAAAGCTAATATCAGGGCAGTGGCGCTGGTGGTAATCGCTATGCAAGCTATACGTATGTGCCTGGGTTCGAGCCCCGCAGAAAACTTTTTTCAAAAATTATAATTTTTTAATTTTTTTTTATATTCGTATATTTATTGCTATCAATTGATAATAATTTATAAACATACGCATATGAATTGTGCATTTAATCAAAAACTAAAACAATTTTTCCGATTTGACACGCTGCTTGGCAAGCAGTTTTTCTATGCATGCATATATGTATGTATGTATGTGTACACAGATGTTTGTACGTGTATATACATCCAAGTGTGCAGTGTGGGCGATTGTATTGTTATACCCGAACCTATTGAAAATGGGAAATCAGATGAATGGCAGAAGGAGGCGTGGCAGACCCCACAAAGTATATATATTCTTGATCAGGGTGACGAGAAAAGTTGATCTAGCCCTGTCCGTCTGTCCGTCCGTCCGTCCGTCTGTCCGTCCGTCGGTCCGTCGGTCCGTCTGTCCGTTTCCATCTTTTATGTTTTTTGGGTATAACTTCTATTTAGATAGATATTATGAATACACAGATTTTGTAATTTTTAGGTTTTTGATGCCACGCCCCCTCCGCCCCCAATTTGAAAAAAATGAATTTCAAATACTAGAGACTTGCAATTTGGCACATAAATAGATTAAGATACCCCTAATCTACTCTTAAAATTCCATCAAGATCGTTCCTCTAGAAATTGAGTTATAAGCGTCCAAAATTCAGCCCAACCCACCACCCAAGCCACGGCAGCAACTGCGCAGTTAGCAGAGCGCGAGCTTATAAGTGCGTAAAGAAGAAGAGTATCACTTTTTTGCAGGGTTCAGGGTATCTCGTAGTCAAGCCGTCTCGACTAGAGCCTTCTTATTTGTTATGCTTGATCTATTATCGAGATCAGTTATTGGATAACTCAAGAAAACTAGGGCAGTATTAACTATTAACATATTTACTTGATACTCATTTTGGTTTTATTGGATATACATATATCACGCACTATTGTAAGTTCGTGAGTTTTATGATTCTATACACAGCATTTACACATTCTTGGAATTATGTAGTTCGCACTATTGGAGAAGTGACGTGTTTTGTTGTGTCGTCGATACGTACTGTACAGCACGCGCTATTGGAAAAGTACTTGACTTATTGGATATGCTCGACTGCAAACGACGCAGCAATTATAATCACATTAGGTTTACATATTGATACTTGCCTGACTGCGTTTTATTGTGCATGGAGAAAGAGGTAGATAGAAGGCCAAAATTATCCGCATTTCTGGATACGCAGAGCAGCCTCCTGATTGCACCTGGTTGCACTTTCTTTGACATTGATACCAAATTGGACACGCTGGTTGAGGTTTGGATGGATGAAATGGATGAATCGTCCATCCAACAGATTTTACAACAAATGCAGCAACAGCAAATGCAGACTATGGGTCACATTATACAGCAACTGGATAACGCGTCACCGAAGACGCGTAACAAGTCGCAAAGTCATCAACCAAGGATTTGGTACTGCTTGTATTGATTATACTGTGTGAATGGCACGTGTTTAATGGTCTCTTTGAGAGTGTCGTTCACAGCAAGTCTGCTGTAACAAATATTCATGAGTTCCATCATCCAAAATCTTTTATGGTGGGGAAAGCTGTAACGCTCATACGAAATCTGCCCTTGGCCGAGGTAAACTAAGAAATAGCTTAGAAGCTTTTATTTGCTAGGCACAAGAAGACGCGTTACTTGATAAGCTTGTTGTTGGATACCTTACTGGATCGCCCAATGTTGTTGATGACAACCCAACATCACTGCAAATTAGACAGGTGCCAGGCATCTACAGGATAGATGTAACAGGAATGTGTGTGCTTTACACACACAATAAGAAGTACATTGCGAACGGCACAGGTGCATGTGAGTAATTCTCGAGGAAGATACGGCTTTTGCCGTGTATTATTAGACTGCGTTGTGTTTCGGAACGGGGCATTCAGACATTATGTTTGGCTCGTTCACAATCTCATCAATCAAGGCGGAAGCGACAAGAGGGCTCTGTACTTTCTTAGTTACCACAGATATAAACGTTTTTGGAAACTGGAGAAAGTTCCAAATCTAGAAGATGACTTGGTGGAGACTCATTTCGTTCAAACACACTCCCGTAAGGTTGAAGGGAGATCCATCGTCAAACTATCGTTTAAGCAAATTAGCCCTGAGATTGCATATACATTTCATGGTGCCAAGTCTCGCTTCTTAACAGTATACGAATTTTAAGCGAATCTTATGGAGAGATCCTTCAGCTCCATTGAAACACTTCATACTTTGCACAGTTATGAGTTCCTACAGCATCTAAGGACTATATACTACTGAGGACGATGTACCAACAGGAGCCATGACAGAGAAATAACTTATTAACAAATTAAGTTTTTCGCCCTCAGTGCACAATTAGAATTTGAACAAGTAAGAAAGCTGTAGTCGAGACTGCTCGGCTACGAAATCCCATGAGCCCTTCTTCGAACGAATCATACCCCAAGATTCTCCACGCACAAGAAACTATACATGCAAAAACACGAGCACACACACACGCTGATCTACGCTTGTAGGCATGTATGTGTGTGAGCATTGCAAGCATCTTGCTGTCTTTCTGCCTTGCTTGCTGCGCCACATGGGTTTTGCTGCGAAAACTTCATTAATTAATAATTCTGTTTCTAGACAATCGTATTCATCTCTTCAGATTATGAATATGATATTTATATCTATAAACCAAACTGCATGTCTCTAATATTTTATATGCATTTTTTATTCATTTGTGGGTTTGGAGGCGAATTGGACTGGAATCTAAAATCTTACAAAAACCGAAATTGTAATAAATTAGTATCTATATATACAGAAGACAGAAGAAGAATATAATTTTATAACAGATTCTCGATACCAAACACAAAAAGAATTAACTCTCTAGCTTTTTTATCTTCGGAAATCGACGCGTTCAAACATACGGACAGACGGACATGGCTATATCACACTGGGAAAAAATTTGATTTTTTGACTTTAGATACAAATATCTAAGTCAATAATGCAAAAAAAAAAAAAAAAAAACAATTTTTTTTAAATCGGAATCTGTTTAATATATTTCTTTAATTTATATATAAAGAAAAAGAAGCAAAATAGTCAATATGTAACAAATAAATCAACAAAAACAAATATCATTCAATAATAACAGTGTCAATAATGTGTTGGCACACTTTGCTTTGCACATCTGCGTTGGTCTTTTTCTTAGAAGTAACGGTATTTTACCGTTGTCTCTGCATATTCTCGGCATCTATGCACATATTCTTTCTTTGTGCAATGTCCGTCTTACTGTCCGTCCGTCTGTCCGTCTGTCCGTATGAACGCAATATTTTTCGACGCTATTAGAGCTAGAGAAATTTTAAACATATACTCATATATGTTCCCGAATTATGAAGTGTTAAAATTTTCCCGATCCGCCCACTAGGGGCGTGGCAAATCGGAAAACTCTTCCGCCCATAGTCAAGTTATCATACTAGATGATGAGCTAGAGAGTTGCAATTTGAAATGTATACTCGGGGTGACAACCCAAGTTCAAAAAGCGGATATATATACGGCGGATATATCTACGCCCATTGGGGGCGTGGCAAATCGGGAAATACGTATCTTCTACACCGTTGAAGCTAGAACGCTGAAATTTTGCATGTGAGTTAATGTTATGATTCCAAGAAGATCGATAAAAAAGTTTTATGTCTACGCCCATTGGGGGCGTGGCAAATCGGACCTGAATATATAGTGATTTTTCAAATTGTGCTATATTTTGAACACTATTGACACTATGCATGTATACTCGGGTTGACAACCCAAGACTAATAAGCTATGGTAGATATATCTACGCCCACAGGGGGCGTGGCAAACCGCAAAAGTTTATATCTCCTACAGTTTTAGAGCTAGAAGCTTGAAATTTGGATGGTTCAGTTACTAATGTTCTCCTCTATCGATGCCCCAAAAATCATTTTTCAGCCTTTTTGGGGGCGTGGCATATCGAAAAATACCCTGTAATTTTCGCATTTTTGGAATGAGGCAACCAAATTTTGCAGGCATGTTAGCCTCGGCCCTTTCTAAGAACTGGCAAAAAATTATGCGTCTATGCCCACTGGGGGCGTGGCAAATCGGCAAAGAAGTTTGTTGTGGCCAACTGCATAATTCATGCATATAATAGCTTAGTAGCAATTGCTAAGATGACAGAAAGCATTTTAACATAAATATAATAATATAAAAATAAAATGTATAAGTTTTTGATTAATAAATAAAAAGTTTCCAGCGGGATTCGAACCTAGGTCTTTTGAAAACAACATGTAATCGTTAGCTAAACCTAAATAAATTCACAGCTGATCAGCTGGTTAGCAGCTTGTGACAAAACAAAACAATACAATCGCACTTCTTGCAATATGTATACACACTTGGATGTGTATACACGTACATATACATACATACATATATGCATGCATAGAAAAACTGCCTGCCACACAGCGTCGCAAATCGGAAAGCATAAAGCAGTTTTAGTTTTTACTTAAATGCACAATTCATATGCTTATGTTTATAAATGATTATCAATTGGCAGCAAGCATTTTATAATAAATATACAAATATAAAAAAAAAAAAAAAATAAATAATTTTTGAAAAAAAGTTTTCTGCGGGGTTCGAGAACCCACGCACCTAAGTATAGTTTGCATAGCGCTTACCACCAGCGCCACTGCCCTGACCTGGGTTTTGTTAACTAAAACCAAATAAGGCATTGCTAGAGCGCCTTTTGACAAAACTAAAGTAACCATCGAAAAATTCCCAATTCAGTCACAATTCTTAGAATATTCTGGCATGCAAACTTTTGTATGCATACATAGAAAATAGTGTGTATACTCGTATAGTGTGTACATGTGTAAATCTGTATGTATGTGTAGGAAAAACGTTTGTTGCTTGCCATATACGTTTTCTAATTGCCGAAATATTTCGTTAATTAAATGTTTATTCAATGAATAAAATGCACCTATGGGAACAGAGTATATCGCAGTTAGTTTCGCCTAACTGCAACGTTCTTACTTGTTTGTCAATTGGTTGACAATTTTCGCTAGTTTCGAGTATAATAACACATTTAATATTTTAAAAATATGACTGGGAAGCGATTAAGCTTTAAGATGGTGCAGCTCATCTATTACAACCAACAGAACTATACTCATGCCGTAGGAGGACTTTGCGCACCTTCTCATGTGAGACATCGATTCCACATTCTTCCTTTACCTCTTTGGCAAGACTTCTGGAAGAAATATGCGGATTAGCGTTCACTTTGCTTAGGATTAGTCTCCCTACTCGGTTAGTTAGCTTTCTTTTCGGCCCTCGTGCCGTCTTTGAAAGCAGCCTGTTTTCCTCTTCGGCCCGATTTAGCGGATTATAAACCGTTTTCCTAGGCACAGAAAACATGTCCATCAATTCTGGAACGGATTTGCCCATCTCTTGGTTGTAATAGATGACAAAAAATGTTAAAGAATATGTGCATAGATGCCGAGAATATGCAGAGACAACGGTAAAATACCGTTACTTCTAAGAAAAAGACCAACGCAGATGTGCAAAGCAAAGTGTGCCAACACATTATTGACACTGTTATTATTGAATGATATTTGTTTTTGTTGATTTATTTGTTACATATTGACTATTTTGCTTCTTTTTCTTTATATATAAATTAAAGAAATAATATTAAACAGATTCCCATTTTAAAAAAATTGTTTTTTTGCATTATTGACTTAGATATTTGCATCTAAAGTCAAAAAATCAAATTTTTTCCCAGTGTGCCAACTCATTCATGACAGACTGTATATACTTAATGGGGTCTACCACGCCTTCTTCTGCCTGTTACATACATTAAACAAATCCATTATTCTCTGACTTCCCATTTTGAATGGGCTCAAGGTGGCATCTAAAATCTGAAAATTACATTATCTGCGTATCCATAATATCTATCTAGTCAAACAAATTTGAGGTCTCTAGCTAAGAAGATTACTTAATTCAAAGTTGAGGTACCCACGATTGAGTAACACTAGGCTATGCAAAGCGGTATGTTAAGTTAACAGTGAAACGTCACAGGGGGTCTGACGCGCTTAAGTTTGTATGAAAATTGGGCAATTTTGGCACTGTTAACTATCTTAAAACTAGTACACTAAATTAAGGCGATTCAAGCTGCAAAGTATGAGTTCTATATGGATTCATGAATCGACAATATGAGGGTTTTTGAAAAGTTTGTATTCTAAGCCGTTATTGCTGAAAGTAATTCGATTAACCGCCAATATCTTCGTCTTATATAACTTAAACTTTATTTTAAATAATTTTTTATTAAAAAAAATAACTAGTATTAACATATACTAATCGTTTCCCATCAATCGACATCATTATATCTATCATATTCATTCATCATATTAGAAATCTGTTGGCTAATGATTGGGTGCGGCATTGTTAGCTTCTACCAAGATTTCTGATGGCTGGTTCATCCAGATTATCTGTTTCTTTATGTTTGACTACTTATGTTCTTAGTCCTTTTTAGGTTTTTATACCCTGAGCCCATTGAAAATGGCAAATCAGGGTATAATGGTTTTGTTAAATGTATGTAACAGGCAGAAGGAGGCGTGGCAGACCCCATAAAGTATATATATTCTTGATCAGGGTGACGAGAAAAGTTGATATAGCCATGTCCGTCTGTCCGTCTGTATGTATGAACGCGTCGATTTCCGAAGATACAAAAGCTAGAGAGTTCATTCTTTTTGTATTAGGTCCGTATATTGCACAAGCACTACGAGTTTGTTTCAGAAATTCGATAACTTGTATATTTGCGAAGTTATCGATAAACGAATTTATCGGGAACCAGTTATAAAATTCTAGCTAATTCATCTTTAGAGTTAGAGTCTCCAAGTCTTCTGCATATATATATGTAGATACTAATTTAATACAATTTCGTCAATTTCATCAAACCCATGCGACCCAGCAGCAAAGCAGCGAGAGAGCAAGACGCTTGCAATGCTTACACACATGCATACAGGCGTACAAGCATAGATAAACGTTTCTGTGTGTTCGTGTTTTTGCATGTATAATTTCTTACGCGTAGAGAATCGAAACGAAGCATTCTTGGAATATGATTCGTTCGAAGAAGGGCTCAGGGGATTTCGTAGTCGAGCAGTCTCGACTACGGCTTTCGCTCCAGAGCCGAACAGGGCTTGCGGCGGCCCTATAAAAGGGCACCGGCGGTGTGATAGAGGCAATCAGAAAGTGCGCAAGAATCAAGAGTGAAGATCGAGAGTGAGATTCAAGTGAAGTGCAAGTACAAGTCAACGCGAGTGAAGACACAATACATCGAAGGACTACGATATCGACGCAGGACACCGATATCCAGGATTCGAAGCAGACAGGACATCGTGGGAGCATCCAAAGAATCCTGGGAGGATACTTCAGACACCTAGAGGGACCCAGACATACAGAAGCAGTAGTGGCCATCAACTAGCGAGTTGATACAAGGCAGCTGCAAATTGTATTCTGGCCAGAAGTCTCGTCACCGAATTTATGTAAGTTCACGCAGCCGTGCGAATAGGTAGAAATTGTGCGCATAAGAACCTATGTGTGCCAAGAGCGAGTCCAGTAGTAGGAGTAGCCTGTACAGCCGAGCGAACAGCCGGAGTAGACAGTGCAAACCCTGGCGTGAGCTGGAGCGCTTGGGCGAATCCTGGTGCTACTGAGCCATAATTGTCTGCCCAGCCTGAGTGCGTGAACAAACATAACGCTAAACGACTATACAAGTGTTTTGTATCGCCAAATAATAATAAGTATTATAACGAGAATATACCGAGTACAAAATCAAACCCACAAAGTGTTATTATTCGATATCGCAAGGGCTTCAACAAATGAATTTGTTGAAACGAACGCACAGTCGGCTGAAACTGGCCCGGCTTAGACTCGGGTATAACCGAAGGTTCGTTACAACTGGCGCCCAACGTGGGGCCCTGCGATAAGAGAATAACACAGAGTTGTGAACAATGGTGCGAGCTTGGGTGTACAACCTGAAGAAGGACGATGTGCTGCGATACGGCGACGAGTTCGGAGTGACGCTATCGGGCACACTAGACGTGATGCGGAGACAGTTCGGTGAGTGGGTGGAGACGAATGAGGGAAGAATCCCATATTCTCTCAGGCTCGCCGAGCTGGCGCGACTGCATGGACGCCGCCCTTCGAACAGCGAGGACGTGCCAACGGTCATCGTGGGAAACGACCAGTACGAGGAAGATCCAAATGCGGCGCGGCTATCTCTGCCATCCACCAGTGCCGCTGCGCGGCTGCAGCAGACGGAGCAAGGAGCATGGAGAGCCACGTCTACACCGCAGCCAGAAATAAGGACGCGAGGGCCAAGCAGCTCAGAGCAGGAGTACCCAAAGGTGGCCAAACAGGTGAGGGAGTGGAACTTCCGCTTCGATGGCACCTCAAAGCCTTTGGAGTTCCTGGAGCAGGTGGAGTGGTCAGCAGACACCTATGGCCTGGATCTGGATCTGATCCCAAGAGCGATGCCAGAGCTGCTGAAAGGCATGGCTCTAAAGTGGTACGTGGCCAACAATAGGCACTGGAAGACGTGGGGAACCTTCGTGAGAAGCTTCCAGGAGTTCTTCCTGCCGAGGGACTACCTTGAGGATCTCAAGGACGAGGTCAAGCGTCGGAAGCAGATGGTGGACGAGCCATTCAAGATCTACATGGTGGAGATGCAGACTCTCATGCGGCCGCTGCGTTATGGGCCAGATCATGAGATGAAGTTGATATACAACTGCTGCGCGCCTACGCTCGGCCGTATCAGTTCCAGAGTCTGATGGAGCTGATGAGGCTGGCCGACGAGTTCGAGGAGCTGGAACGAGACCGAGAGAGGTTGCGTCGGCTGCAGCGGCCAGCACGAACGCGTCTAATGGCCATGGAGGAGGATGATGGCCACGAAGAAGAGATGCTTCGGAGAGGAGTTCTGGAGGAGAGTCCTCGTCCTGCACCAAGGACTGGTGCCACAGGAGAAAGGACACACATCCCGAATCCATCCAGAGCGTGCCGGACGTGTGGCCAAGAAGGACACCGTGCTGTTATGTGTCGCAACAAGGCACTGGATTTCTGCTGGCAATGCGGACGAATCGGCGTGCGCATAGTGGACTGCTGCCAGTCGGGAAACGATCAGCGGTACCCGCAGTCCAGGGGCGAGCGGGATCAACGCCAAACAGCCCCAAGACGCTAGTTGGCAGCCTGTGTGACGAAGGCCACCAACTGACGGCGATTGTGACCATTGGAGCCGAGCAGCAGAAAGCCACGATCGATACTGGAGCCTCGAGCAGCTTTATTAGCGAGAGGCTCGCCAAAAGGCTCCAAGGAGTGGGCGTGGTGCGCGCCACAAGGCGGCGCATACGTCTGGCGAACGGCAGCTGCAGCGAGGTGGACTCACAACTGGACCTAAAGATTGGCCTGGGCAGTCGGCAAATGGAAATTCCATTGCTGGTGCTGCCAGGCGTAATCGACGATCTGGTGCTGGGCTGGGATTTCTTGGCCGGCATGGGAACCACCTTGGAATGTGGCGGCTTGGCGCTGAAGATCGAGCCAAGAAATCCACAGAGAAGTGGACAACGGGGGGCAAAGTTGCCAGTGGCGATTGCCAGTGGAGAAATAGGCCACGAAACGCCACTGGAGGCGACTCAGGTGGACCAGAAGCTGATCCATGCGGATCCGGAAGTGGATGCCTTTCTGAGGCACGAATTGGAGAAATTCCAACACGTGAAAGGCACCACCAAAATCACGGAGCATCGCTACTTCCCCAAAAATCCGAAGATGCAGGCGGAGATCAATAAACAGGTGGATGAGCTGCTCGTAAAAGGCTGCATAGAGCCTTCTAAGAGCCCACACAGTGCGCCTATAGTAATGGTCAGGAAGAAAAATGGCAAATGGCGGCTGTGTGTGGATTTTAGGCAGCTGAACAGCAGATCCATCAAGGATGCATACCCTCTGCCTCGAGTGCATCACATTTTGGATCAGCTGCGAGAGGCGCGCTATATCACGAGTCTGGATCTAAAGGATGGATATTGGCAAATACCCATGGAGAAATCCAGTCGACCATTGACAGCGTTCACAGTCCCAGGGAAAGGCCTATTCCAGTGGAAGGTGATGCCGTTTGGCCTCCACTCGGCACCTGCAACATTCCAGCGAGATCTAGACCAGGTCATCGGCCCTGACATGATGCCACACGCTTTTGCGTACCTGGACGACATCATCGTCATCGGCAGGACACGTCAGGAGCACATGGATAACCTGCGAGAGGTGTTCCGGCGACTACGGGCAGCCAATTTGAGGATCAACATCGACAAGTGCGATTTCTTCAAAAAGGAGCTGAAATACCTAGGTCATAAAGTCACGGAGAATGGCATCCGCACTGACCCAGAGAAAGTAGCCGCGATTGCCCAGCTGAAGCCACCAACTAATGTCAAAGAGTTGAGACAATATGTGGGAGTGGCTTCATGGTATCATCGCTTTGTCCCAGACTTCGCTTCCACAGTGCATCCACTCAATGCATTACTCAAGAAAGGCGTCAAATGGGGGTGGACAGAGGAGCATCAAAGGGCGTTCGAAACGGTGAAGGCCAAGTTGACGGAATCACCTGTCTTGGCATGCCCTGACTTCTCGAAGCCATTTTGCTTGCAAACGGATGCAAGTAACTACGGACTGGGAGCAATTCTGACGCAAACATCTGAGGAAGGGGAGCGCGTCATTTCGTATGCCAGCCGGACACTTAACAGTGCTGAGAGAAACTACTCAGCCACTGAAAAGGAGTGTCTGGCCATAATCTGGGGCATACGCAAACTCAGGCCGTACCTGGAAGGCTATCACTTCATAGTGATCACGGACCATATGGCGCTGAAGTGGCTCAACTCCATCGAGAGCCCTTCAGGAAGGATTGCCAGATGGGCGCTGGAGCTTCAGCAATACGACTTCGCTACCGGAAAGGCAAACAAAATATCGTAGCTGATGCGCTCTCACGGCAGTCGCTGGAGGAGGACGCATGCTGCTTGGCCAAGAGCATAGAGACGCCAAATGGGACAGCATGTCGCTGGCTACAAAGGCTGCGCTAGGATATGCGGAAAACTCCGCACCATTGCTCGGGTGGCAGCGAGGTATTACTGGCCCGGCATGTACCGGCATGTACTATGTGCAGCGGTGCGAGGTGTGCCAGCGCTACAAGCCCAGTCAGCTGCAGGCAGCTGGTCAAATGCTGACACAGGTGCCCGAGGAGCCATGGGCAACTGTATGCGCTGATTTCGTGGGTCCGTTACCGAGGTCGAAGCATGGGAATACGATGCTACTTGTATTCATCGATCGATTCTCAAAATGGACGGAGATGGTGCCTTTGAGGAGCGCGAACACGGCGGCGCTGCAAAAGGCGTTCCGCGAGAGAATCTTGGCCAGATTCGGCGCACCAAAGGTACTCATAACGGACAATGGCACCCAATTCACCAGTCGAGCCTTCAAGAACTTTTTGAACGAGCTGGGGGTGCGGCACCAGTTGACGGCGCCATACACACCTCAAGAAAATCCAACCGAGAGGGCCAACAGGACAGTGAAGACGATGATCGCGCAGTATGCTGGCAGCGATCAAAGGTGCTGGGATGAGGCTCTGCCAGAGTTGACGCTGGCAGTTAACAGCAACGTGTCGGCATCTACCGGGTATACGGCAGCGTTCATCACGCAAGGGCGAGAGCCGAGACTGCCCAAAACTATTTTTGACGCACAAACTCTTGGGACAGGCCAGGAGGCACAGAGTCCCATGGAGAGGGCAACCAAGATGCGAGAAGTCTTGGAGATTGTGCGTCGAAACCTGGAGAGAGCTGCTCAGGACTAGGCGCGGCATTACAATCTGCGGCGGCGGCAATGGAAGCCGGCTATTGGGGACAAGGTGTGGGCGAAAGAACGCCACTTGTCCAATGCCGCGGACGGATTCGCAGCGAAGCTGGCACCGCGATACGGAGGGCCGTATACTGTAGTCAGATTTGTGTCGCCGGTCATCTGCAACATCAACTCGGATGCCGAAAAACGGACCCGGACCGCGCATGTGGCTGACCTGAAACCATGGAGAGGCCAGACGGGTGAGTCGCATAGCGTGGCAGAGCAAGCTGCATAAAGTAAAAATTTCAAAAAAAAAAAAAAAAAAAAAAAGGAGTGAATACACATCGCGATGTGTATTGCTCTTTAAACGCCTAAGAACACCTAAAACGAAGAAAAAAAATTGAAATTTTTATGACGCGCAACAACAAATTTTCAAATAACGCGCGCACTGCAGTGGAAGCAACAACAAAATTTTAAATTGCGCGCGCACTGTTACACACACACAACAAACAAGCGTACGAAACAACAACACGCTCAGCTGACAAGAGTTGGACGCGCACGCATAAACATAAACAACAACAAGTTATGCCCCCAGCAAGCGCACGCGACAACAAAAACACACACAGCTGATTACGGATAAGCGTGCGCAAGAACACGAGAAAGCGATCAGCCGTTAGCTCGCGAGAGGCGAGCGAACGCCCAGCAAACGCCGTTAGCTCGGGAGAGGCGAGCGAGAGCGAAATGCATACGACATGCAAAACAGCCAACAACAAAAGGCACGCAGCATACAAAACGGGCAACAACAACATGCGTAGGGCGCTTAACCCAGTGAAAAATTTGCGTAGTGCATTTAACACAGGCAACAACTATGCAAGGCAAGAGAGAGCTTGCAAAGGCATAGACTGCGTTTGCCTCAGGAGGGCAGACAAGGAAGCGGGGGCAAGGGGATGCATTGCAGCGGTATCGGGGCGATACCGTAGCGCTCGGCCTGCCTGGAATTCAGCAACTAGGACGGGTATGCTAGAGCAGGCCGAAATGCAACCCGTTAGATGCTGATGCCCGCGACGTCGGCGTTGTGGCGGCATGGGGTATAAATAGGGCGAGCAAGCTTCGAGACGGCCTACTATACTGGAAAAATGACGAACGAAGGAGCAGCTCAAATTCAACAAAGTCCTGGAAGGGCACACCCGGCCGATCCGCGACTGCTGGCCCGCGATTCCGCTGGAGCGGCATCCGGAGCACGCCCGGTGTACCCAACCAGGGCTCGAGCACGACGGAGCCGAGTGCGCCTGCCACCGGTGAGGCTCCCTTTCCACCCACGGCGGCGCATTCGCCCTAACCTGAGGCGGCATCAGCCATATCTGAAGCTGGAGCCGTCTTCCAGCGAGGAATCGGTGGCACCGGCCAGTTCCAGCGGCACAGAGCGGAGGACATCTCTGGAAGAGACGGACGAAGAGAGGTGGGACACGTCGCGTGTCTCAGATTATGTTAGCAACGGGCGATACTCGGCCACCACGACCCCCCACGCCATACAAAGAGGAGAGCGGCGTGGACGTGGTGGTCATCTCCGACTCGGAGTCGGAGCCGGAGGCCGACATCGAGGAGCCAGAGCCGGAAGTCATTGTGATTTCGGACTCGGAGGCGGAGGAGGAGCGACCGGAGCCCACCATCACGGCCCACTTTGAGGAGAAGGTGCGGCAAGGGCGAGTGGAGCGGAAAGTGCATTACACGGTGGCCTGGAGCGAACCACTCGCGGCGTGGCCAGCCGGCTTCACGCTGAGCGAGGTGGAGGAGCAGCCACCAGGGCCACCGCCATCGGCGCCGCCATCATGGCCACCAGCGACATCGCCATCCGCGCCGTCGTCGCCGGCATGGCCATCCGCGCCGCCCTCATCGCCTTCGAGCTCACCGCCGCCGTCGCCACCAGCATGGCCACCAAATTCACCAGCGGCACCACCACCATCACCACCACTGGCGGAACTGGCAGAATGGCGGCCGATCCGCCTAACAGAACGCCGGGCGTCGGAGTCGGCGCCTGCACGACCAGCGCGGCCTACGCTGCAGCGCCAGGCATCGTGGCCAGAAGAGGGGCCAGCGTGGCGTGGCCGGAAGAGGTGGCCCAATTGGCGACGCAGCTAGGGGCAAAAGGCAGCAGTCGGACCGCGCGCATCATCTGGGTGGGAGTCATCCGCCGGACACGCTTGGGATGTCGCGTCTTCACCCAGCGCTACAATAAATAAATGGTATAAAAAAAAAGAGAAACAATAAATAAAGCTAAGAAAAAAATATATATGTATATATGCTTCACAAACTGGAGATTGGCTGTTGTTGAACAACGGGGAGTATGGGCGCCTGCCACGCGGCCGGTCGCGGCGAGTGAGCATGAAAGGTGTAAAGAATGGCTCGGACGAATCCTTGCGCATTGGCCAGCGACTTTGCTGGAGCTATGCGCGGATGAGGAGAGTGCCGCAGCTGCCATTTCTCACCGCAAAGCCACCGTCGACCGGTTTGCGAACGACGCCGATACAACCAGAAGTCCAACAGCAGCCTAGTAAACTGAAGGCGTGATTCCATCCGAGAGTCCTGGAGGACACCAAGAGCCCATCCATAGGTGGAAACAACGCTTCCAGCGCCAAGGAACGAGGTGTGCCAATTGGGAGAATTGGCCATCTGACCTGCGCATCTGCGCCGCAGCCACCGGGGCCTGCAATCACGAAGAGGAGTGTTTGCAGCGGCGCCCAGCGTGGGCAGAGGTAGCGGCAGGCCCATCGGGTCCAGGGGCATCAAAGGCTTTTTGGCAGATTAAAGTGGAAAACTTTTTTCATTGTTGTGTTGTTTTGTATTTAGTAGATTTAATAAATCATGTTTTTGATCGAACCTAACCTGAAAATAGTTATGTTTCGTGGAGCAGAACTAATAAGATTACGCCGGATTACGTAAAGTGTAAATGTGGAAGTGTTCGTTATTGTATTTTATAAGTTAACAACTTTTACGCATACTTGCGCAATATCATAATATTCGATATCCGTTGTGGCGATTTGCTGGAAGTGTGGCTGGGAAAAACACGCAGTGCTAGCGCTACTTTAGATTAACTGTGCCGAAAAATTAATAAACAAAATTTGTCCAAAAGCTACGAAATTTAAATTAAAAGAAAAATACAGAATATCGCTTCCCATGTCGAAAAGCTGCTGTCCAGAAGTAACAGACATGCTGAACGCTTTAAGAATAAAAATGCAAGCTGACTGGCAACTGAAATATGATTTTTCATGAAAATTCAAATTTCCAAAACAAGAAAAACCAAAATTCTAAAAAAATAATATAAGCATATTTGCAAAATTTCAAGTCCATATCTTTAAATCTCGAGTTTATGCCGCTAAATCGGTATTTGCGTCCATAGTACATTGCATAACAAACTCATCCAACAGCCTAACCAAAACAGACACAAACTCTATGTACCATAGCTCTAAACTATATACCATACCTCTCAGCACAAACAATAGAATGTGACATAATCCAAATTAAACTCTATTGAATTATTTAGCAGGCAGTTATGTATTTATATTTACTATGTTGTTCTTTAATGAATTCTTTTTGTCTGTACGCTCTCGTCGCTTAAAGGGAACTGAACATAAAGCAGATGAAGTCGAAGATTCCGGAATCTTGCTGCTGGTAGCGGTTTCGTAAGCACATCAGCCAACTATTCATCTGTGGAAATATACTTAATGGAAATTATTTTTTTTCTATTTGCTCACGAGTGAAGTGATATTTTATATCTATATACTTAGTTCTTTTGGGTCATGTTGTCTAACGCTTTCAAATAAAGCCATATATTCTGCTTCAGTAGATGAGGCAGCTACTGATTTTTGTTTCATGGTACTCCAGCAAATTAAACAATTATCAAATAACTTAAATAAGTAACCAGTAGTACTCCGTCTATCTGTATCATTATCTGCTCAATCAAAATCTGAATAACCAACAACAACACTTTCAAAACTAATGCTTTTTCTAAAGGTTAATTTTAATTCAACCGTACCTTTCAGATACCTTAGTAGCCTTTTTAGGCACTGCCATAGTTCTTTATTGTTGTTATTGGTACTCAAATCAATTTTAATTGAAATAAAATAATATTAATGCTAACTGTTTCCTCAATGAAAGTTGTGATGCTAAACTTTTTCTGTCATATATTGAATCTAAGCTTTCAAAAATTTCTTTTGCACTCTTGTCAGCGTTAGCAAAAACCAAAAACGAGTCACCTACAAATTCAATAATTATATTTTTAACATGCCTATCAGCATTCTTTAACTCTTGTGTCATTTTTTCCTTTTCCACATTCAAAACACTCAAAAGATATTTTTCTTCAAGAAGCGCTCTAATCCGAAACTTTCAAATTGAGTATTTCTCACCAAACGAACGGTTTTATATTCCTTTGTACTTTTCCCATATTCGCAATTAAACTCAACTTTTCGAATTTTGCTCAAAAACTAAGCTTCACTCAATATCAATTTTCACGTTTCACCCAAAATTTGCTGTTTGCTTTGTGCTCCTCCTCGCTCGTTTTCGACACTTGGTGTTTGATGGTGAAATTCGACAAGTTCCGTTATGTGCTGTACGGAGACTTATTTTCTGCTTGCCGTTTTTTATACTTTGTTCCCAAAGGGAAGAAAGTATATTGTGCAATGTCCGTCTTGCTGTCCGTCCGTCTGTCCGTTTGTCCGTATGAACGCAATATTTTTCGGAGCTATTAGAGCTAGAGACTTGAAATTTTAAGCATATACATATACATACTCATATATGCCCCCGAATTATAAAGTGTAAAAATTTTCCCTACCCCCCCACTAGGGACGTAGCAAATCGGAAAACTTCCTCCCATAGGCAAGTTATCGTACTAGATGATGAGCTAGAGAGTTGCAATTCAGAATTTATACTCGGGGTGACAACCCAAGTTCAAAAAGCTATGGCGGATATATATCTACGCCCATTGGGGGCGTGGCAAATCGGGAAAAACGAATCTTCTACACCGTTAAAGCTAGAATGCTGAAATTTAGCATGTGAGTTAATGGTATGATTCTAAGAAGATCGATCAAAAAGTTTTATGTCTACGCCCAATGGGGGCGTGGCAAATCGGACCTGAATATATAGTGATTTTTCAAATTGTGCTATATTTTGAACACTATTGACACTAGAGACTTGAAATTTTGCATGTAGACTCGGGTTGACAACCCAAGACTAATAAGCTATGGTGGATATATCTACGCCCACAGGGGGCGTGGCAAACCGCAAAAGTTTATATCTCCTACAGTTTTAGAGCTAGACGCTTGAAAATTGGATGGTTGAGTTACTAATGTTCTCCTCTATCGATGCCCCAAAAATAATTTTTCAGCCTCTTTGGGGGCGTGGCATATCGAAAAATACCCTGTAATTTTCGCATTTTTGGAATGTAAGCAACCAAATTTTGCAGGCATGTTAGCCTCGGCTCTTTCTAAGAACTGGCAAAAATTTATGCGTCTACGCCCACTGGGGGCGTGGCAAATCGGCAAAGAAGTTTGTTGTGGCCAACTGCATAATTCATGCATATAATAGCTTAGTAGCAATTGCTATGATGGCAGAAAGCATTTTAACATAAATATAATAATATTAATGAATTTAAAAAATAAAATTTATAAGTTCTCGATTAATAAATAAAAAGTTTCCAGCGGGATTCGAACCTAGGTCTTTTGAAAACATGTAATCGTTAGCTAAACCTAAATAAATTCTCAGCTGATCTGCTGACCAGCTGATCAGCAGCTTGTGACGTAACAAAACAACACAATCGCACTTCTTGCAATATGTATACACACTTGGATGTGTATACACAAATACAAACATCTGTGTATATACATACATACATATAATTCCCAATTCAGTCACAATTCTTAGAATATTCTGGCATGCAAACTTTTGTATGCATATATAGAAAATTGCGTGTATACTCGTATAGTGTGTACATGTGTTAATCTGTATGTACATATGTGTAGGAAAAACGTTGTTGCTTGCCATGTACGTTTTCTTATTGCCGAAATATTTCGTTAATTAAATGTTTATTAAATAAATAAGATGCACCTATGGGAACAAAGTATATCGCTGTTAGTTGCGCCTAACTGCAACGTTCTTACTTGTTTTTTTTTTTTTTTTTTTTTTTTTTTTTGTGTTTGTTTTATTGCAGTTTCCGCGATGCCGATCCAGCGATGCTGAGTTGCTGCTTACAAATTTTTGGTTGAGTAGTTTGAACCACCGTTGGGCACCAGTTAGTATTTCTCGTCCACAATTGTTTTGTATAACGAAATAAAGACAAAGGTATTTTTATTCTGTGCCGTTTTAATGTTCAAATCAGACTAAAAACTAAAATACAAAAAGATTCTTATGTAAAGTTAGCCCTGCCCTATATTTGCTGACACAGCGAGTTGGTCAACGGATCATGTGATTCGTACATGGTACGTTGACCGCTGCGCAAAGGTTCTTGGAATACGCTGACTGCAACATTGCTGTAGTATTATTCTGTGCAACGATAGAGTTCAGAAATTGCTGTTTATGTTTATGAAGATATTTGAGACGTTTAGCTTATTGTTGGCTCATTGCTTGTCGGAGGTGTTAACTTATATGTTTTTATTTTGCTTACAGTTTACCTGGGGTGTCTCCGTAAATGAATATAGCGTAGTCTATTTTGGCGATAAGTGTGGCTTTAATTATATTTACATTTTATTATGTTAAGTTTTGCTTTAATGAATGGTTGGATGTATTTTATCTGTATTTGTTGTTTATTGTTTATCCTAATATTTTGAGGTTAGCTACTTCGGGGATTGCAATGTTGTTGCAGAAAATGCTGCATTTTCAGTTTTTATACCCTGAACCCATTGAAAATGGGAAATCAGGGTATAATGGTTTTGTTAAAAGTATGTAACAGGCAGAAGGAGGCGTGGCAGACCCCATAAAGTATATATATTCTTTATCAGGGAGACGAGAAAAGTTGATATAGCCATGTCCGTCTGTCTGTCCGTCCGTCCGTCCGTCTGTTCGTATGTTTGAACGCGTCGATTTCCGAAGATACAAAAGCTAGAGAGTTCATTCTTTTTGTGTTAGGTCCGTATATTGCACGCGCAGTACGAGTTTGTTTCAGAAATTTGATAACTTGTATATTTGCTAAGTTATCGATAACTGAAATAATCGAGAACCAGTTAAAAAATTCTAGCTAATTCATCTTTAGAGTTAGAGTCTCCGAGTCTTCTGCATATATATAGATACTAATTTAATACAATTTCGGTTTTTGTCAGATTTTGGATCCGGTCCCCAATTCGCCCCACCACCCCCAAATGTGTAAAAAATGCATTTCAAATACTAGAGACATACAGTTTGGTTTGGCATATAGATATGAATATCATAATCTTAATCTGAACATATCAATATGATTGTCCATCTAGAAACAGAATTATTAGTCTATAAAGTTTTCTCATCAAAACCCATGTGGCGCAGCAAGCAAGGCAGCGACACAGAAAGACGCATTGCGGGCGCACATACATACATACATATGTATGTATTTGTGCATGTAAAGCTAATTGTAAAAGAGTTATGATTTCTAAAAAAACGTAAAATGTTAAATAGAATATGTAGATCATATGCTCAAACTCTCATTACATTCCATTATATATTTTAAAAATTTTAAAACAATTAAAATAACAATGGAAATGCAAGCAACGTTGAGCAATGCAAATCAATTTTCGTATGCGTGTGTACATACACACACAAAAAATCTTGGGCCGTTTTCTATGTTGCTATGCGTGTATATTCTAAGAATCACAATTGTTTTTGAATTGCGTTAGAATTGTCTTTGAATTGTATTTGTATTTTCAGCCACTGCTTTAGTTTTTTTCGTATATGGCGAATTTGATTCGTTTTCGCTACTCTGCCGTTCAAGTGAGCCGTGGTGTAGATGGTTAGGCAGAAGTAACAAATATTGGGGTGTCGCAGGTTCTAGTCTCGCCCGAGCCCTTCATAATTTCTTATTTTTAATTTTTTTTTTTTTTATACTTTGTTCCCGAAGGGGAAAAAGTATATTGGGTTTGTGCAATGTCCGTCTTGCTGTCCGTCCGTCTGTCCGTCTGTCCGTCTGTCCGTATGAACGCAATATTTTTCGGCGCTATTAGAGCTAGAGACTTGAAATTTTAAACATATACTCATATATGTCCCCGAATTATAAAGTGTTAAAATTTTCCCGATCCGCCCACTAGGGGCGTGGCAAATCGGAAAACTCTTCCGCCCATAGTTAAGTTATCATACTAGATGATGAGCTAGAGAGTTGCAATTTGAAATGTATACTCGGGGTGACAACCCAAGTTCAAAAAGCTATGGCGGATATATCTACGCCCATTGGGGGCGTGGCAAATCGGGAAATACGTATCTTCTAGTTAAAGCTAGAACGCTGAAATTTTGCATGTGAGTTAATGTTATGATTCTAAGAAGATCGATCAAAAAGTTTTATGTCTACGCCCATTGGGGGCGTGGCAAATCGGACCTGAATATATAGAGATTTTTCAAATTGTGCTATATTTTGAACACTATTGACACTAGAGACTTGAAATTTTGCATGTATACTCGGGTTGACAACCCAAGACTAATAAGCTATGGTGGATATATCTACGCCCACAGGGGGCGTGGCAAACCGCAAAAGTTTATATCTCCTACAGTTTTAGAGCTAGACGCTTGAAAATTGGATGGTTGACTTACTAATGTTCTCCTCTATCGATGCCCCAAAAATAATTTTTCAGCCTCTTTGGGGGCGTGGCATATCGAAAAATACCCTGTAATTTTCGCATTTTTGGAATGTAAGCAACCAAATTTTGCAGGCATGTTAGCCTCGGCTCTTTCTAAGAACTGGCAAAAATTTATGCGTCTACGCCCACTGGGGGCGTGGCAAATCGGCAAAGAAGTTTGTTGTGGCCAACTGCATAATTCATGCATATAATAGCTTAGTAGCAATTGCTATGGTGGCAGAAAGCATTTTAACATAAATATAATAATATTAATGAATTTAAAAAATAAAATTTATAAGTTCTCGATTAATAAATAAAAAGTTTCCAGCGGGATTCGAACCTAGGTCTTTTGAAAACAACATGTAATCGTTAGCTAAACCTAAATAAATTCACAGCTGGTCAGCTGGTCAGCTGATCAGCAGCTTGTGACGTAACAAAACAACACAATCGCACTTCTTGCAATATGTATACACACTTGGATGTGTATACACAAATACAAACATCTGTGTATATACATACATACATATATGCATGCATAGAAAAACTGCTTGCCAAGCAAGCAGCGTGGCAAATCGGAAAAGTTGTTTTAGTTTTAGCTTAAATGCACAATTCATATGCGTATGTTTATAAATTATTATCCATTGGCAGCAAGCATTTTATAAAAAATATACAAATATAAAAAAAATTAAAAAATAATAATTTTTGAAAAAAGAAAAAGTTCTTTGCGGGAGTCGAACCCACGCACACAAGTATAGCTTGCAAAGCGCTTACCATCAGCGCCACTGACCTAATATGGGCTGTGTTAACTAAAACCAAATAAGATTGCTAGAGCTTCTCTGACAAAACTAAAGTAACGATCGAAAAATTCCCAATTCAGTCACAATTCTTAGAATATTCTGGCATGCAAACTTTTGTATGCATACATAGAAAATTGCGTGTATACTCGTATAGTGTGTACATGTGTGAATTTGTAGGTATGTGTAGGAAAAACGTTGTTGCTTGCCATGTACGTTTTCTAATTGCCGAAATATTTCGTTAATTAAATGTTTATTAAATAAATAAGATGCACCTATGGGAACAAAGTATATCGCTGTTAGTTGCGCCTAACTGCAACGTTCTTACTTGTTTCTAATTATTTTTTTCTTTTTTATTATTATTTATTCTTTTGTATTTGATACCTTTGAAAGTCAGTTGGTAGTTTAACTAATTGTGAATAAGTGCGTTTTTTTTTTAATTTCAAATATTTAATAGCATCATTTCTGAAAGTGTTTTTGTTTCGCCCGAAAATAATCAACAGAAAATAATGAGCAGAAAGTTTGCCCAAATAACAAAAGCACGTGACATCTGCGGCAAGAGTTTTTCTATTTGTATGCACACATGTACATACATACATTCAAAACTAGCCTAGCATGGTCTAAGAATTTAAACTTGCTAGATGGCGCTTTAGCAGTGAACTTATTTACTATGGCTATTACAGCTTCGAGTGGCATTGATATATTTCTTTTACAATTATGAAGTGTCTTAGTTAATTAAGGTGATGCGTGTTAACCAAGGAAAGTCTAATTGTTGGATCTATTTTTAATGATATTTAATAATATAACATTTTTCGAATTTCAACTAATATAAGCGCCATCTATTATTATTATTTTTTTTTTTTTTTGCAATGCATACACACATATATATGTATATACATTTTGAACGTTACACGCATACATTCCTATGTATACTTTCTTATTTATCCATATGGGTAACTCTCCAGAAAAGTAAACTTTTTGTCACGTTCGACACTGGTTTTTTGTAATTATCTTGAAAACGGATTAATTTTAGTACTAATCAAGAGCAATATATTTAACTATTTGTCAAAATAAAGAAGTTTTTTGCCATTTTCAGCACTAAAATTGATGCATTTTCAAGGTAATTACAAAAAACCAAACCACAGTACAGATTATTATTTTATTTGATTAAAATTGGGTTCAGGGTATAATCTAGTCGATCACTCTCGACTAGAGTTTTCTTACTTGTTTTTTACTACAAATATGCAGGCTTTGTCATTTATTCAAGAATAATGATGCTCCAGAATATGAACACCATTTCATTTTAATTTTAATTTTTCAATTGGACATGAAGTTTAAGACGAAGTTTATAATTTTGGGATCCGTTTTCCATTCTAATTAATTGGTAGTCTATGGAGTACGCATGTCAAAAGCCTTTGAAAAGTCAAGGGCAATGACAGAGGAGTACTTTTTCCTGCGACTTTGTTATTAGGTAGTCAGCTATGAGGAAACCATCTGAAGCAGATTTTCCCCGTTTCAATCCTGATTTGTTAGGGTGGATTAAATTATTTTTAGTGACAAATCACCAAAAACGTTTGGCTATAATTTTTGCAGCATTTTTTATAGGCAGCAGTTAAAGGAGATAGGTCTTTAGTTCGATATTGACGTTTTATGTGATTTTGACTTGAGAATGAGGATCACTACACTGCACACTGGGCGGAATCGCCAAATAAGTGGCATTATGTGTAAGGAATACAAATAGTTTTGTTAATTTTGTTTATGATGTTGCGTATATGGGCGCTAAATAATAGTTTTTTGTCTAATCTAATTCCTAAATATTTAACAGAATCCTCCCATGACATTTTAATTCTGTTTAGTTCGAGAACTAATGTGGGTTGGTAAGAAATAGAGCTTTGGTCTTGTTGGCATTGAGCTATAAAAGTATTCATATAAGCAGTTTAGAGAGTGTCGCAGATTATGGTGAATATCCGAGAAATGTGCACCAGAGGAAGATTAAAGCTTTGGATCTTAACGTCCTGGGGAAGTCAAAAGTGTAAATATTGTATAAAATAGGACCGAGGACAGAACCTTGAGGGAGTCCTGCGCAGATGGATTTTTTGGCAGATATAGTTTCATTCAAATATACGCAGAAATGTCTATCAGTCAAAAAACTTTTAATTATATGGGTCAGGTAAGCTAGAGTGTTAAAAACTCTCAGTTTGTGGATACGACCATCATGCCAAACAGTGTCAAAGGCAGCTTCGACATCCATAGTTACCAAACCATCGGATTTCTTTTCAGCTAATTTGGCTTTGACAAAGTTTGTCAAATTGTCCAAAGGAAAGATGCAGTTATGGAACGCTCTGAATCCATATTGTATTGGTGGTAGAATATTATTAGCTTCCAGGTGAGTGTTTAATCTGACCTTGATCAGACGTTCGAATATTTTAGATAAACCACAAAGAAGGCTAATCGGACGATAGCTCAAGGGAGAACTAGGAGGTTTACCTGGTTTTCCATTTGGAATTATCTTGACAGTTTTCCATACATGAGGAAAATAAAATAAACAATTATTATAAAGCAGTGTAATAAATTCAACTGCATTTTCCGACAATTTTTTAAGACAAATATTAGGTATTTTGTCTAATCCGGGAGATTTTTTGCTTTTAAGTGACTTTATTATACTTTTAACTTCTAAAGCTGAAACAATGGGAGGGTCATACGCATGGTTGGCCTCAGTAGCAAGTTCAATGAGTGAATTTTGCACAAACTCAGTGGTAGTGATACTTGAGAAAGATTCAGTAATGTGATGTTTAGACTCAAATATGTCACTGGAACAGTTTGCTTTGTCTAAGCAGTTGGTGTAGACCTTATCTTCATGATTGAAACAGGGAATATATTGCTCTTAGTTTTTATTATTTTGGTGAGTTTCCAGAAGGGCTTAGAGTTATGTTCGAGATTTGACAACTTTTCGCCCCAAATGATATTGTTATGATTATATAGTTCCTGCTTTATCACTCTATTTAAGTGGTTCATTCTAGCTTTATAGATTGGCAGTCTGGTTCTGATCCATTGTCTCTGGACAGCTTTCCTGGTTACAATTATGTCTGCTATTCTAACTTGAAGTTTTCGGGTTTGTAGCTTGACTTGTTTTCTTATTGTTCTTATTGTTGAAGAATGATCTCGAACAAAACTCATCATCATTATCATCTTTGTAGCAATAAGCACTTGAAGTAACTGTAAAATCAGTCGTTGGCTGTTCAAGCATTTTCAGCAGAATAAGAAAACGAATGTTCTGGATTGTGTACATACATAACATACATTAATACAAGCAAGCATAAAAGCATACGAAAAGAGACATCCAGAACATTCTGTATGTAAGAGAAGTAGCATAGGAAGAAGACATCTAGAACATTCTATATGTAAGAGAAGGAAGTATAAAAGCATGCTGCACATCGAGTATTGTATCATTGTATCATCATTTTGTGTTGTGCAAGTTCAGTTATGAAAGTGTCGGCTCAGTTAAGTTGAAAACGTCGCGTTGTGTACTTGTTACTTATAATTTCGATTTTATTAAATAAACTTTTGTGCACCTACATTTACAAAAAACTGCGTTTTGATTTATGTATATCAAAAGAGAAAAAACCTCAACAGGTTATGGGCCCAGACGGTGCTAAAAGTGTAATGTAGTGTGAAATCGAGTGCAAGTACAAAAGTAATTAGTGGCAAATTTGTAACAAAATAAAGACAGTAAAAATAAGCCGGTAAATATGAAAATAGAACGGTTACGCGACAAAGAGAATTGGCATTTGTGGTGTTTCATGATTCGCACGATGTTGGAAGAAGACGACGATGTTCTTGCCGTGTGCGAAGGTGTTTTGACGTGTCCGAGAGAGGAGTCTGCAACGTATGAAAGAGACTTGAAAAGGTTTTTAAAAGCTGATAAGACTGCAAGAAAAATAATAATTCATTCTATCGAGAGAAGACCGATGGAATTGATTGTGAGCTGCAAAACAGCTAGAGAAATGTGGGTAAAATTAAACTCAGTGTATGATATTAAATCAGAAGAAAATTTATCAGCTATTCAGAAACAGTTTTTTGATTTCAAATGGATTGAAAGTGAAAGTGTGGACTATAATATTTCAAAGTTAGAAGTTTTGTGGAGCAAGATGAAAAATCTTGGAAGTGCTGTGCTTGAAACAATGTTTATGTCGCGAATCCTATCGTCTTTGCCTCAGAAGTTTAACTATTTTCATAGTGCGTGGGATTCGGTCGAGGACAGTAAAAGAACATTGAATAATTTGACGACTCGTTTAATGACAGAAGAAGTAAGGTCAAAAGAACAAGAAGTGGTATCCGAAGAGTCAACAGCGTTAATTGCAGGCAACAGGAAAAATAAAAGTGAATATAAACATAAGAAGCAAACTATGAAGTGTTATAATTGTGGTATGATTGGACATCTAAAGAAAGACTGCTACAGGTGTTATATATGTAAGAAGAAAGGCCACAAGAGCCACAACTGTAACGAAAGGCGAAGTGCTGAAAATGATCAAGGAGAATCAGGCGAATTCTCAAGGAAAATATTGATTGCGAGCAGGGACTTCAGAGAAAAGAACGTGCGGGTGATCGACTGAGGAGATCAATGAGAAGCGGGATCGTGAGGAACTGCAGCGCGAGTATCAGTTAATGTGTCGCGATCTGCAGCAATGCCAAATGGAAGTTGAATTATTAAAGCAGGCAATACTGGATGAGCACGAGGAAATGCAGTGGCTGTTGGTTGAACAAGATGAGAAGCAGAAGCAAAAAGTGTACAAGTGCCGGAGTGAGCTACTGGCAAAAAATCAACGCATCTCGGATTTACTACGGGAACTGGAGTCTGAGGGTCGCTCCATGAAAGGCGTATGGAATGAATGGGAAAAGCAAAAACAATCCATAGGGCAGGTGAACACACAGCGTAAGACAATGGAAGATCCGCTGGAATCGCAACATAAGCTACTGGAGAATCTAGTAAAACTCAATGAAATTCATTGCATAGTTAAGATAGAGCAGGAACAGGCAACGAAACGCAACAAAAAGAAGAAGAAGAAGAGCAAAAAGGGCGATGATAGCAACGAGGACAGAAAGCTGGCCAAACTGATGGAAAAACTGAAAGGCGAGAGCACAAATGAGGACTTCAGGCTGGATAAACTGCTGGCTGCCAAGTATTGTATATTGAATAATGTAGCCAACTCGAATGCGGGAAGCGATGTGGAGAAAACGGAACCACAATCGGGTGCAGAAAGCGAAGCAGGTAGCTCGGAGGACGAGGAAAAATCCTTCGTGGCAGCAGATGACACCAACAGGCATCTGGAGGCCAGTTGCAGCACCTAAGAAGCTGAGAAGGTCGAAGATAAGGAAGCTGCTGAGGAAGCTGAGGATAAATCAGAAAAGTCGGAAGAGAAAAAATAAAAGTGGATGAAGACAACATACAAGAAGTGGATAAGCCAACAGAGGAGACGAAAGCTGATGCCGAAAGCATAATGGAAGTAGATGAAAAGCTGGACACTCCCAAGACAGAAAAAAAATGATGAAGAGACGCCGAAAGGGAGGCGGAGAAAATGGAAACTGACGAAACTGCAGAATCAGCAACAGCAGCAGTAGGAATAGCAGTGATGATAGCCGTATCAGCGAGGAGGAGGAAGAAGTCTCAAAGGCAATCAGAAGAAAGCATGATAGAAGGCGCAGCAAAAGCGTTGAAGAGCAAAGAAGAGGAGCTAAGGAAAGCAGGGGTAGATTTGGCAGACGTGTAGTAGCAGCGAAGATAGACGAAATCAAAGAAGATCAAGCAGAGCGGAGACAGACATAAGCGAAGAGCTTAAGAGAAGAAGGGCAGAAGGGAAGGCGACAGTCGCTTAAAATGAATGAACGAAGCCGAGGAAGGAGAGAAGGGGATGTCGTGCTTGAAGCAATAGCAGCATATATGAATGATAGAAAATGTCAAAGGAGACCAGCGAGAGAAATTAGGAATTAAGAGTAAAGAATAAAATTTTATAGAGATGTTGAGTTTTAGGGAGGGTGTTGAAGAATGATCTCGAACAAAACTCATCATCATTATCATCTTTGTAGCAATAAGCATTTGAAGTAACTGTAAAATCAGTCGGCTGCTCAAGCATTTTCAGCAGAAAACAACTGGAAAGATCATCGACTACACTAACTCGGACTACATACCGGTAATGGACGGAAAGGCAGTTATTTGGAAGGAGTTCAAACTTCTTAGAGATTCCTCTAATCTAAGCAAATTACAGAGGAAACAAATTCTTTAATGATACACTTCCCACAATCCCACATGAAGAAAATCCTTGAAACAGACATAGGACATATCAGAACACTTTTAGATATAGTTAACATCCATCATAGACAGACAAGGAGTATAAATATTCTGGGAACAGCTCTTAAGATTGTTGCTGGAACTCCAGACTTCGAAGACTTCGAAGGATTAAAATTCAGTCATCTAAAGCTAAAGGAAGCAATTAATAGGCAGGCAGTAATAAATATAAAAATCCAAGAAAGAAAATATAATGTAACAGAATATACAAATACTATAGTTAAATTTGCAAAAGACAAACAGATCGTCTCAGGTCACCTTTACGAAACGTTACTCGCACGAAATAGAATTGTAAATTCAGAACTTGGGACAATAATGTTGTCTATTACACTCGCAAAGACCCAAATAATAATCCCAGCAATTCTCGATTCGAAAGACCTAAAAGAAATTTTAAATGAGCACTCTTCAGTTATAACTGTAATAGATTTAATGGAATTAGCCTACGTAAACGTTTTGTTAGATAATAAGTTTGTACACTTTATAATCAAATATCCTAATCCTAGCCTAGTATGTAAAAAGATAATCATTTTTCCTGTGCAGCGTAATGGCACAATATTAAATTTCAATAGCGACAACAACATTGCTGACTGTGGTAATAAAATTTTACCAATTGGAAATTGCACTGCTACACTCACTTCAACATTTTGCAAGGAGTTGCCTTCAGCGACATGCACACAGCAATTACACTCTGGAGGCATTGTACATTGTAGTAATCGTCCCAGCTGCTTGAAGTGGTGGACGATGGTATCATCATACTAAATGAGGAAACGGCTACAATAAAAACGAACAGCGGAGAGGACCAAACTATCCATGGCACATTTTTGTTGACATTCGATGACGAAATTAGCATCAATGGGTCCCTATATAAGAACATGAGAAGCATCGTTCGGAGACGTCCAGGCTATGTAATATCAACGCTCATTAATATTACTGGTCATCAAGAAATTCTGAGCTTACCATACCTCAAAAACCTACAATACATAGGCAACGTTGAAAAAAGGCTAATCACATGGCCTACGTTGATCATCGTACTCATTATCATTCTTCTGGTCGTGGGATTCTTCCTTTCCAAATTAATTAAAACATGGAAAGCAAATAGGCAACAAACCAATCTCAGAGTTGTTATTGACTCTTTATAGAAATCCGATGACGGCCTTCACTTTAACGAGGGAGAAGTTAACACATCCGACAAGCAATGAGCCAACAATAAGCTAAACGTCTCAAATATCTTTTTATTCATAAACAGCAATTTCTGAACTCGATCGTTTCACAGAATAATACTACAGCAATGTTGCAGTCAGCGTATTCCAAGAACCTTTGCGCAGCGGTCAACGTACCATGTACGAATCACATGATCCGTTGACCAACTCGCTGTGTCAGCAAATATAGGGCAGGGCTAACTTTACATAAGAATCTTTTTGTATTTTAGTTTTTAGTCTGATTTGAACATTAAAACGGCACAGAAAAAAAATACCTTTATTTCGTTATACAAAACAATTGCGGACGAGAATTACTAAGTTATGCAATTGTTCAAGCATGAAAATGCCTCATAAATAAACATATTAAAAAATAGGCATTAGTCGATAACCTGCGCATTATCTGAAGCCAAGTAATAAACATGTCATCCCTTAGCTGCAGCGACCAACGCAGCAAGTAATAACAAGTAAGAAAACTCTAGTCGAGAATGCTCGACTAGATAATACCCTGAACCCAATTTTAATAAAATAAAATAATAATCTGTACTGTGGTTTGGTTTTTTGTAATTATCTTGAAAATGCATAAATTTTAGTGCTGAAAATGGCAAAAAAAAAACTTCTTAATTTTGACAAATAGTGTAATATATTGCTCTAGATTAGTATTAAAATTAATCCGCTTTCAAGATAATTACAACAAACCAAAGTGTCGAGCGTGACAAAAAGTTGACTTTTCTGGAGAATTACTCATATGGATAAATCAGAAAGTATACATAAGAATGTATGCGTGTAACGTTCAAAATGTACATATGGACATGTAAATATACATACATACATATGTGTGTATGCATTGCCAAAAAACTAATAATAGATGGCGCTTATATTGGTTGAAATGCGAAAAATGTTATATTATTAAATATCATTAAAAATAGACCCTACAAAAAGACGTTCCTCGATTAACACGCATCACCTTAATTAACACAGACACTTCATAATTTAAAAGAAATATATCAACGCCACTCAAAGCTGTAATAGCCATAGTAAATAAGTTCACTGCTAAAGCGCCATCTATCAAGGAAAACTCTTACCGCAGATGTCACGTGCTTTTGTTATTTGGGCAAACTTTCTGTTTATTATTTTCTGTTGACTTAACGGAATAAAATATAATTGAAACAAAAACACTTTCAGAAATGATGCTATTAAATATTTGAAATTTAAAAAAAAAAAACGCACTTATTCACAATTAGTTAAACTACCAACTGACTTTCAAAGGTATCAAATACAAAAGAATAAATAATAATAAAAAAGAAAAAAATAATTAAAAAAAAAAAAAAAAAATTAAAAATAAGAAATTATGAAGGGCTCAGGCGAGACTAGAACCTGCGACACCCCAATATTTGTTACTTCTGCCTAACCATCTACACCACGGCTCACTTGAACGGCAGAGTAGCGAAAACGAATCAAATTCGCCATATACGAAGAAAACTAAAGCAGTGGCTGAAAATACAAATACAATTCAAAGACAATTGTGATTCTTAGAATATACACGCATAGCAACATAGAAAACGGCCCAAGATTTTTTGTGTGTATATGTGCACACGCATACGAAAATTGATTTGCATTGCTCAACGTTGCTTGCATTTCCATTGTTATTTTAATTGTTCTAAAATTTTTAAAATATATAATGGAATGTAATGAGAGTTTGAGCATATGATCTACATATTCTATTTAACATTTTACGTTTTTTTAGAAATCATAACTCTTTTACAATTAGCTTTACATGCACAAATACATACATATGTATGTATGTATGTGCGCCCGCAATGCGTCTTTCTGTGTCGCTGCCTTGCTTGCTGCGGCACATGGGTTTTGATGAGAAAACTTTATAGACTAATAATTCTGTTTCTAGCTGGACAATCATATTGATATGTTCAGATTAAGATTATGATATTCATATCTATATGCCAAACCAAACTGTATGTCTCTAGTATTTGAAATGCATTTTTTACACATTTGGGGGTGGTGGGGCGAATTGGGGACCGGATCCAAAATCTGACAAAAACCGAAATTGTATTAAATTGGTATCTATATATATGCAGAAGACTCGGAGACTCTAACTCTAAAGATGAATTAGCTAGAATTTTATAGCTGGTTCTCGATAATTTCAGTTATCGATAACTTAGCAAATATACAAGTTATCGAATTTCTGAAACAAACTCGTACTGCGCGTGCAATATACGGACCTAACACAAAAAGAATGAACTCTCTAGCTTTTGTATCTTCGGAAATCGACGCGTTCAAACATACGGACAGACGGACAGACGGACGGACGGACGGACAGACAGACGGACATGGCTATATCAACTTTTCTCGTCACCCTGATCAAGAATATATATACTTTATGGGGTCTGCCACGCCTCCTTCTGCCTGTTACATACTTTTAACAAAACCATTATACCCTGATTTCCATTTTCAATGGGTTCAGGGAGGTCAGTTACACGACCTATCAACAAAATATGCCCACAGTGTAAATTAAAAAATGAAGACTCAGAACAAAGAAGCACGAAACAAACCACTAGGGGGAGGGGAGGATCAAGACTAAGCGTATTGATGGCTATGATAATGTTAGCATTACTCTGTCAAATGTAATGTGCAAAAGTAACTACTCATAATAATAACATCCACTCAGAGAGATACGAAGAAGTTGCAACCTCATACGTAGGAAAAATAGTTGAGACCCCAAAAATAGTGTGGAGCCCATTAGAACTAACAAAAATTAACCACAGAAAAGAGATAGAAAATTTACAAATAGCAATACAGCATATGAAGGAAAGTCACTTAGAGTTAAACGGGCTCCATTTTCATCATATATCAGGACACACATCAATGATATTAAGCATTATAATTGTAATAATATTAGTTATATATGCCATAAGAAAATGTAATGTAAAGAGACGATTAAAAGCTATAGCATTTCCTGGTACTATATAATTTAGAATATAAAATGTATAAAATATCTGATAACCTGCGCGTTATCAAAAACACAGAAATTAGGCCCCCGGGCAGAATGTTCAAACATGAACACGGAAAATAAAAACATACATATGTATAAGAATAAACATTATGGATAACCTGCGCGAATTATGTACTTCTTTTTTAGATTAATACATGTTCTTTATTTGAGGCATAGAATACAACTGAGCGACTTATTCAATTCTAAGGGGTTTTTTATATAATTCTTTTTGTTTCCAATCATGGTGAAATACTCTTATGCTAGGCAGCGGAGGCTGCGATAATTGTTTATGTTTACAATATTGGAGCGGCGTCTTATTACTAAAATGTGTTTATATTATGCAGCTGGGCTGTGACCAAAAAGTGTCAAATAGCCTTTGATAGCTAGTGGAGGCTGCGATGCTTGTTTATATTATATAGCTGTGACAAATATTATTGTTTACAATATTGGGTCTGCTCTTGAGTTAGCAATAAGTGTCCGTTATTCTTATGATACTTATGGCTCAAGTGTTTTTTACATTAAGGAAGATTGTAAGCCTTTAGTGTCGACTGTAGTTCTTGGAAATGCAGCTAATGGTATGGTGTCAGCTGACGCTGTGAGAAGTGATGCTGATGGCATAACTCCTCCCCTCTTAGAGTCTGAATTCTCCTGAATTCTTTCCAAATTAATATTAATATTTTGCCTTTTGGATCTTATGTATACATAAATAATAAAACATATAAAAATGATTAAAAGTATTAATATAATGCCATTTGTTACTTTTCTTTCGTATTTTAGTTCTGAGATTTCTTTTAAATTTTCAAAATTTGTTATTGTTAAATGATCAAAATTAATAGTGTTTTTGTAAGTTTGATTTAATAGTTCTGTGGGATAAAAAAAATTTGTCGTAAAATTCTATTTTTTCATTGGAAAATCTTTCTTTTAAAATTTTTATTTTGCAATTTCCAAATTGTATGAGATTATTTCCATTTAATGTAATATTTCTTTTGTCGCAATTTTGATATAACTTTTCTTTTCTGGCATTTTTTATTATTATTGTGTCATCATCTATCTTTTCAATACTAGTGATATTATTGAATATAAATTTACAGCTGTTGGTAAGAGTGCAACTTTTACTTGATTTAAGTTCCTTTAAAATTGTATTTGGTTTATATTCCAATATTTTATTGTTAACTTCTATAATTAATAAATTTTCTTGATCAATTTGGATATACTCTGTGTTTGGCATTGGCATAAGTAACTTAACATCTACATTTATATAATTTTTTGGAATTTTTATTGCTATTATTATGCAATTATTTTTATATTTCAAAATACCCATACGAATTAATTTTAATTTATAAAAATCAATGTCAAATTTGTTTATTTCTTCTTCTGATAAAATTTCTGGTAAAATTATATTATTCTTTGCGGAGGCAATATTCTCCTGAATATAATTTACTTTGTATTCGATATTTTTTAATTTCTGCATTTGATCATTGGATAAGATTTTCATTATGATTTCTTTATTTTGGTTATTTATATTTGTCAGTGTTTCATTAATGATTCTTCGGTCATGCTTAATAGTTTCTGCTAAACTATGTATTGTGTCGTTAAAATGTGAATTTATGATTATTTGTTGGTTCATGTTGTTTATGATGTTATGGTTATTTTGGTCGGTTATATCAAGGTGTTCTAAGATATCTGTCCTATCTTCATCGTCCATCAGTCCGAATAGCCATTTGTATGCTGTACCTGCTATATTTATAAGTCCCCTTTTATTTCTGCTAAAAGGTGTAATGGATTTAATCTTTGCCTTAATTAATTTAATTTCTCTTAATAAATCCTCTTTATATGCAATCTCGGTTGTTCTTATGTTTGTTTCTATTTGTTTTAAAATATCATTAAGTGGGTCAATATTAATAATGTGTAGTATAATTATTGTTTCGTTTAAAAAAATCTTTATCATATCTGCTATCACCAAAAAAAAATTTTTTTTATTATTATTCATTAGGTTTGTTAATTTCCTGATTTAACGGTCTTTTAATGTTACTTGGATGAATGTTTTCTAACTCTGCATATCTAAAATAAGGCTCATCCTTATGTCTGACTCTTTTATAATTTTTAATTGGACCTTCCTGTCTTTGTTCTTTGTATTCTTCCCTTGTATTATTTATTTTGTTTATAGTCATTTTCTTACATTCCTCAATAGTCATTTTCAATTTATTTGCATCTTCTGTATTTTTAGCATGATTCGGTGTACATTTTATTGTTGAATGATAGCGTTTGTTGTACGCTATTATTGCTAATTGAATTTTAGATTCAATGGAAAGTTCATTATTATCTATTCCTGTTATTATTTCAATTAATGTGGAATGTAATCTTTCAATATCAGCATTTCCTGTATGGGAATTTGGTTTTGTATAATGTATTTCAATATCTTCCTTGTTTGAAAACTGTATTATATGTTCTGATCTAAATTCATTATCCATTATTATTTTCTGTGGTTTATTAAATTTTGCAAAATGTTCTATCATAATTTGCATCATTGTTCGCCAATTTCTATCCGTAATGTTATAAGCAACTGCAAATTTTGTAAGTTTATCTATGATTGTAACAAAAGATTTGTGTTTTATATGAAATATATCTAAGTGTATAATTTGATTTTTACTATTTGGTGTTTCTGTAAGTTGAAATTTTGGTTTAATCGGTTTTCTATCATACTTAATCTCTTTACACTTTCTACAATTTGCTATTATTAACTGAATATGTTCCCTTAATTTTGGAAAATAGATTTTGTCTTTTAGTGAATTGAACGTTTCATTTATACCACTGTGTAATGAATCTTTTGAATGGTAAATTGAAATTTGTTTATGTAATTCTTCCTCCGTTGAAATTTCTTGAGCTCGTTTTGTACATTTGAAAAATTTTATATTTTTACAGTGAGAAAAAATTTTAATTAATATACATTGTATTTTATGATATTCTGAGTCTGGTACTTCTGAAAAAATTCCTACTGTTCCTTTCTCTATATTATTTTGTAATTTTATTTCAATTTCATTTTCTGTGTCTGCTGGGTTTACTTCAATTATTTTTCTTCCATTGTGTATATTAATATTATCTGTTGCTGAATAGGTAATTATTATCTGAGTTTTATATTTATTAACAATATCATATTTTATATAATAATGAATTAATTCTTCTTCATCTGCAGAATGCTGTGTATTTGTTAAATCAAAATTTGATTCTTCGTTATTTTGTGCATTAATTAACTGTGCTGCTTCCTGTCTGCTCAAAAAATCTGCTACTTTATTGTCTTTACCTTTTAAATATATAATATCATAATCAAACTCCTGTAGTTTTAAAATCCATCTTTGATGTCTAGCTGTCATTTCTTTTCCTTTGTATTTTGAATTTAAGTATTTTATAGGGACATGATCGGTTATAATTTGAAATTTATTTCCAATCAAATAGTGTTTAAAATAATTTACTGCATGTATAATAGACAAAAATTCTTTATCAATTGTGCTATAATTTTTCTCATGTTTATTAAGTGTTCTCGAAACATAAGCAATTGGTTGTCCTTGTTGAGATAAAACTGCACCTATGGCGAAATCACTGGCATCTGTAGTAATTGTAAATGGTTTGTCAAATTCTGGATATTTTAATATTGGATGTGAACTTATGAGCGCTTTAAGATTTTCAAATGCATCTATAAATTGTGGATCATTTGTATTAATTGATACACCTTTTTGTAAATATCTTATCATTGGGTAAGCTATTTTGGAATAGTCTTTGATAAATTTTCTATAAAATCCTGTCATACCTAAAAATCCTTTTAATTGTTTTTCAGTTTTTGGTAATGGAATTTCTTTTATTGCTTCTATTTTTTTTGGATTTGGTTTGAACCCTTCTTTTGTAAGAATATGTCCCAAATATTCTGTATGTTTCTTCATAAATGAGCATTTATCTGGTTGTATTTTCAAATTATGATTTCTAAGTACTTTAAAAATTTTTTCTAAAGCAATCTTGTGTTCTTCGAGTGTTGTTGAAAATATTAGAATATCATCAAGATATACTATACAAATTTTGTTTATATAATCCCTCAAAATATCATTCATTAAACGTTGAAATGTAGCTGGAGCATTTTTTAACCCGAATGGCATTCTAACATATTCATATAATCCCATTGGTGTTATGAAAGCAGTTTTTTCAATATCTTCTTCTGCCATTAGTATTTGGTGATAACCTTTCGCTAAATCAAGGGTAGAAAAATATTGGGCTTTTCCAAGTTTATCTAATACAGCGTCCATAAGAGGTATTGGATACTTATCTGGAACGGTTACTTGGTTTAGCCGCCTATAGTCTACACAGATACGATATTTTTGAATTCCTGAATTGTCCATTTTTTTCTTAATAACACATATAGGAGAGCTATATTTACTTTTACTTTTTCTTATTATTCCACTTTTTTCCATTTCAATTATTTGCTTCCTTACTTCATCTTCATATTTTGGAGAAACCCTATAGAGTTTTGAATTTATGGGCTGATCTGTTATGGTTTTAATATTATGCACTATTGTTTTAGTATTAGTTAACTGATCCCCTTCTTTGAAATATAACTTTTCATATTTTTTCGTAAGATTTTTTATTATCTGAACTTCTTCAGTATTGAGCTCTTCTAGCTTAAAGTCATCAATTTCACCTACTTCCATTACACAAACATCTTCTGATAATTTGGAAAGGAACGGAATTTCGACTCCATTGCAAAGCTTGATCATTTTGTTTTTAAAATCAATATTTTCCAAATTTGCTTGGATGAAGTCCATGCCCAATAGAAAGTCATATGATCTTTCCAGGGACATAGCCACCCATCTTATTCTTGCGCCCTCTGCATATTTAAATTCACTCGGTACTTTTGTTTTTACTAAATAGCTGTCACTTTTAATACTGCCATTAATAGTGTAAATGGTTTTTGAAAATTTCTCAATTATTTTATACTTTGATTCATGTATATTTTTGGTGTTTAGTATACTTATAGTAGATCCAGTATCTACTAAGATTAGAAAGGTATCTCCCTCAATAGTTCCTTTAATGAAAACTTTTCTTTTGTCCGAGGCTAATTGGTAAAAAACTCTTCCTGCGTATTTTCATAATTTTGACCATTATTAATTTCCTCATTTATATTGTCTACACTCATTGCTTCTGGTTGTGGTTGCTGATTATTCTGATTTTGGCGAGTATTCTGACTTGTTTGTCTCATGTTTTGGCTTTGATGTTGTCTGTTAAAATTTCGGTTTTGTCTTGCGTTTTGGCTTTGTTGTTGTCTGTTCAAATTTTGGTTTTGTCTTACGTTCAGACTTTGTTGTTGTATGTTTTGTCTTTGGTAATTAGTATTTGCTTGCTTATTTTCGTTTAAATTTCTGTTGTCTGTGTCTTGTCTTAAGTTTTGGTTATTTTGTTCGTTGAATTGTCTGTTATTGTAATTCGATGAATAATTATTGTCTTTTTTTAATAATAATTTTTGATTTAAATTTCCAAAATTTAGACCAGCAAAATTAGAAAGTTCATTTCTTACATCTGATAAAGTTGTTTTATTCATTAAGGCAATTGCCATCGGACCATATGCTAATTCTTTAACTCTTTGAATTAATAATCCACTTAGAATATCAACAAGTCTACTATTATTTTCAAAGACCGAAAAATCAGTAATTTCTTCAACAAGTGTTCTTATTTTAATATCAAGATCTCTTACGCTTGTTACTCTCAGGTTATTGATCTTCCTAGTTAATCCCATCTGATCTATTCTTGGTCTATAATGATGTCTCAAACGATTTTTGCACTCCGTCCAATTTGTTGGTGGGTTAATACTAAGTATAGTTCTAGCCTGACCTTGAATCTTGGTGTTAAATATGACAGTGAACACCTGGCTGTTGTCCTCGTATTCCTCCATTATCTGGTCCACTGCGGCCACGAATCGGTGTAGAGTTCCCTCCTGTCCATTGAATATCGGCAAGTACCTCGTCTCCTTCTCAATGCAGTTCCTTTGATTTGTGATTGGGTTTCTGACATCAGCTTCTCGAGAAAGTATTACATTTGTGAGCAGTTGGATGCACTGCTGCACTTCACTGATTTGTTGTTGATTTGCCATTTTTGATTATTTTTTTTTTTCGCTGTACAGTTTTTATTAATTGTTTCGTTATCTTGGATATTTATGTCCGAAGTTTCCACAATTATTTATCTGTACTTTATATTTTTAACACAGCTTTTAATTGTTTCGTTGCTTGGATTTATATGTCCGAAGTTTCCACAATTATTTATCTGTATTTACTATTGTAACACTCAATTTTTTTTATTTTGTTCACTTTTACAAGATTTCACAAAACTTTATTTTTCGTGTTACTCCGAGTACCGGCTGCGCCAATTATGTACTTCTTTTTTAGATTAATACATGTTCTTTATTTGAGGCATAGAATACAACTGAGCGACTTATTCAATTCTAAGGGGTTTTTTATATAATTCTTTTTGTTTCCAATCATGGTGAAATACTCTTATGCTAGGCAGCGGAGGCTGCGATAATTGTTTATGTTTACAATATTGGAGCGGCGTCTTATTACTAAAGTGTGTTTATATTATGCAGCTGGGCTGTGACCAAAAAGTGTCAAATAGCCTTTGATAGCTAGTGGAGGCTGCGATGCTTGTTTATATTATATAGCTGTGACAAATATTATTGTTTACAATATTGGGTCTGCTCTTGAGTTAGCAATAAGTGTCCGTTATTCTTATGATACTTATGGCTCAAGTGTTTTTTACATTAAGGAAGATTGTAAGCCTTTAGTGTCGACTGTAGTTCTTGGAAATGCAGCTAATGGTATGGTGTCAGCTGACGCTGTGAGAAGTGATGCTGATGGCATAACTCGCGTTACCAAACATAAAATTAAAATTTCTCAGCCACAAATGTTAGGCCCCTGGCAGTATGTTCAAGCATGAACATGCCTCATAAATAAACATATTAAAAAATAGGCAATAGTCGATACCCTGCGCGTTATCTGAAGCCAAGTAATAAACATGTCATCCCTTAGCTGCAGCGACCAACGCAGCAAGTAATAAAAATGTAACGCGAGACGTGAGAATGGCTTAGCGATCGAAAAGGCACACTTGACAAACATCTGTGCACTTGTGTGCATGGAATTAATTATAGCCTTCCAGTGCCTGGAAGTATTTTGAAGGTATATAAGCACTAGGATTTTAAGGAATAAACACTTCAATTTTTGAATTTGGTAAATGTGGAGTGTTTCATTTCGACTCTCTAACAGCAATGCTGGAATACGCACAGCACTTGGACCTCTTCCCACAAAACCTATCGCCAACATACTTTTCGAAGCTAACCTAGCTAAAACCGAACAAAAAAGAGACCTCATAACAGCCAAAGGATTCAAAATAATCCTCCACAGTGCTAACTGCCCAATCCATAGATACATCAAACAACAATTAAAATACCGAAATAACAATAAATTAAAATCCTCAATAGGAAAAGTCACATCATTCTGTAACCAACTCAACATCCCCCACCCCCTTATCCAACAAACAAGCAATCTCACATCCATGGCTATTCCCACCTTTTATCATAAATGTCTCACTACACATTTTTAGTTAGGTAGCTGCTGTGAGCTTGCATACGCACACACATACACATACACATTTACACTTCTTTGCTATATGTGTAAGCATTTATGTGCCTGTGTGCGATACACTTGCTGCATGTAGCAAGTTTCTTATCGATTTCTTATCGATAATTTGGAAATATGATGAGTTATCGAAAAAACAAAATAAACTCGTATTGCGTAGCTAACATACGAGTGTTCATGTGAAATTTCAGCTCTCTAGCTTTTGTAGTTTCCGAAATAAAATAATAATCTGTACTGTGGATTGGTTTTTTGTAATTATCTTGAAAATGCATCAATTTTAGTGCTGAAAATGGCAAAAAACTTCTTTATTTTGACAAATAGTTAAATATATTGCTCTTGATTAGTACTAAAACTAATCCGTTTTCAAGATAATTACAAAAAACCAAAGTGTCGAACGTGACAAAAAGTTCACTTTTCTGGAGAATTACCCATATGGATAAAACAGAATGTATGCGTGTAACGTTCAAAATGTAATAATTTGGCAAATAATTTGGTGAATAAGAACACGCGAGGTTCTGCTCGGTTTAGTTGTAGGATTCAAATTGATTCATTATTTCGAAGAATATATGGTCTTAGGGTAAGTACATTATTTGTATATAAAAGAGTTCTGCCGTTGAGCGCAGCGACAGAGCGGGAGAGCGTAGTATGCTTATATATGTATTTATGTATGTATATGCATAGGGCATATACATACGGCATGTACTTTAGTCATGCGGCAAAATGCAGACGCGGCATATCTCGCGCTGCCGGTCAGTCACATATAAGTGGCTAATCGTATTTCAATTATTATGCTCGATATGTATATTTATGTATAGCGACAAAGTGTCACTACGTGCGCATGTAGTATACACTATCATGCACTGAGCATATGACGCATTTATATGTAGAATACTCTACATTGCGTCGGGTATTATTATTATGTTATTAAACATACTACACCTCCCCTTTTTAAAGAAATGACGTAATATATGTAGTCATTTTATTTTAGTGTTAATTTTAAAGAAATTAATATTAATTTTGGTTTCTTATTGTAAACTAACTAAACTGTTATTTTCTAAATATATATTATTTTCGTTTATTTATTTATTTTTATGAGAAGAAAAAAAAGTTTTGGTTTTACTTGAAAAGGTTGATCAGTCCTATTTCATGTATTCTTTCAGATATGAAATTCTTTTAAGCTATCTTTATGTACTTTTTGTTTTTCAATCGAACATTTGTGCTCATTGATAAATTGTATGTTATTATTTAATTTTTTTTTTTTTTTTTTTTTTTTTTTTTTTTTTTTTTTTTTTTTTTTTAGCTTGGTCGATTGAAAATAGTTTTTCTTTTCTGTTAAAGTGTATGAACGGATTTGGTAATTTTCCAAATACGAGTGCATATGGACAATATTGTTGTTTTATTTTTTTTTTTTTTTTTACAAAGTTAGCTATAATACACAAGAATATTAAAGCTAAGTATATAATAAAAGCGCTAGCGACCAGGCCTTCGGCTCTATGTAGGATTATATCTTATTTGTTAAATTACAATCTTGTAAATATCTGTATATTTTATTTATATTTATTGTTGTGACGTAGGGTAAGATGGATGAGGGTACTTTGACATTGCTTTGACATTGCTTTTGCTGCATTGTCAGCCAACTCATTGCCCCTAATGCCCCTGTGGCTGGGAACCCAAAATATGTTAAGTTTTAGAGGGGTTTTTATTAAACTCCCCCGTATCTGCACGATTGTTGGGTTTGTGTTAGATATATTTTTGACAGATTCTACAGTCGATAGGCTATCGGTACATATAGTAAACTTTCCAGTTCTGCCTTATGCGTAAACGATGGCTTTCAGAATGGCTTCTGCTTCGGCTAAAAATACAGAGTAGTATTCTGGTAGTGATCCTGTTGATAGAATTTTACCATTGATGTCAACGCATGCGAATGCAGTGAGTTCAGCTGATTTTGTTGCGTCAGTGAATATCCACGTTCGATTATCATAAAATTTCTTGGCTGTTTCATTATAAAATAGTTGGCGGAAAGTTTCCCCGTTTGTGTGATTTTTTGGAAATTCCTGTAGCACGCAGTTAATAGAGGATTATCTAAGAAGCCATGAAGGGGCGCTGGAGATTTTCGGTGTTGTTGGAGTTGCGATATTCCATTCTTTGGAGAGAGCGGCGCATCGGCGTATTGTGGAGAGGTATCGGTAAGTTCTCCGTTGTTTTTTAGCCTTCCGTACCACAGTTTGAAGGAGCTGGTTGGGTGAGCAGAACATTTTCGGGATATGCAGGGCTGTTGTTTCTGCGACTCTGTCCTCTATTGTGGACAAACCCGCTTCTGCTAGGACGCATTTTATTGGAGATGTAGGAAAGGCGTTGATACTGCGACGAACCGCTGTGTGGTAGGCTGGTTTAAACAGGCGGACATGTGACTTTGCGCACCAGCCGAATATTGGCAACGCGTAATCTATTTTTGCCAGTATAAGAGCCCTGGCGACATTTATAAGACTATTTGTATTTATTAAGGAATGTTTGGAGCTCAGATATTTTATGTTTAGTTTTTTTTTTTTTTTTTCAAGGTTATCTCTGAGATACAGACAGTGATTTTTAAATGTCATTCTCTTGTCGAAATATAGGCCTAATATCTTAAGAGCCTGGACGCATTCTATAGTAAAGTTATTAAAGCTTAAACTAGGGTATGTACATCTTTTTTTTTTTTACAAATGTGCAAAATTTTACATTTAATGGGAGATAGGGTTGCACCAGACCCCAGTTGTATATTTCCTTAAGTATATCTTTTAAAATATTGTTAAGTTTAGTTAAGTCCTTGATTTTACTAAAGATTATGGCATCATCTGCGTACATGATTGATTGAATTTTTGTATGATTAGATACAATTTTGTTGATTTCTTCAAATGCTATAATGAATAGAATAACCGATAATGGCGATCCTTGGGGAATGCCAGTATATAAATTGTGATAGTTTGAAAGTACGTTGTTGATCCTGACTCGAAATGAGCGGCGGGACATAAAAGCCTTCACTATATTGAAGACTTTTGTACCCACCCCCCATTGTTCGAGTTGCTGAAGAACAGTATGGGCCCCCACGCGATCAAATGCCTTTTCGAAATCAGTCGCCAAAAGCGTGACATGATTTCTTGAGGAAAGGGCGTCTGACACGAAGTGCTGCAAGTGCAGCAGAGAGTCCATCGTACTGTGTTTAGGTTTGAGCTGGTTCGAGCTGATCAGTTTATTTTTGGTAGCGTACCATAAGAGTCTTCGGGCGATCATTTTTTCGAATGTTTTGGCGATACATGGAAGTAATGAGATGGGTCGGTAGCTAGCAACTTCTTCAGATGGTTTGTTTGGTTTTGGGATAGGTACAATGATGGCCGATTTTCACACGTGGGGGTACTGACCAACAGAAAATATATTGTTGTATAGGTTTCAAAGCTCTGCTTTGCCTGTGGCGGGCAGTTGTTTAAGCATCGGATACGAGATTCTGTCGTGACCTGGTGTTTTGCCTTTAGCCTTTGTTAGGGCAGTTTCTAGTTCTAATTCTGTGAAATCGTATTGGAGTTGTTTAGCAGATAGACTAAGTCTACCAGGAGCATGAACATACTCAAGGGATGCTGCCTTTTGTTGCCTGTATTGAATGTTGAAGTTGCAGTCCTCGGAATATTTTGACCAAGTTGTGGCAAATATATTCGATATTTCTAAGGGTGCCGTTATTAATGTATTATTAGCTCTGATACACTTAAGCTGGGGAGGGGGGACTCCCACCAGGGATTTAATGTCGCGCCAGATTTTTTTGGAGGAGGATTGAGGAGAAATATTGGATGTGAAGGAACCGAGGCTCTCACGTTTGGCTTCTTTAACTGCACGCTTAAAGAACGCATTTGCTCTTTTGTAAGCTATGAGGTTAGCATCTTTCATTTTGTATTTATAGGTTTGCCATAATTTTTGCTTTTTATCCCGAAGATCCCCCAGATTTATATTCCACCAAATTATCTTTCTTTTAAATGTGTGGGGTTTGGTCTGTGGAACTGCCTTATTTGCAGCCATCCGAATTTATTTGGTAATTTGGGAGACTTGCAGTTGAATGTCTGCATTTTGTTTATTATTGAAAGAATTTCGTTCCCAGAAAAATGTTGATCAGGGGGATATAGCTGTTAAGAATAGTAAATTTTTCGTTAAGTGAAGTATACTTGAGCTGGTCAGAGAAGGGAGCAGAGAGTGCGGTAGGTGCCTTTTAACAAGAATTCCTATTCCTTGTTTGGCATTAAGGTTGTGTGGTAGGTTAGAGAAGTAACCTATGTATTGTTTGTTGCAGATTATGTTTTTTGAGTTAAAAGGTAATTTAGTTTCTTGAAGACATATTATATCTGGATTTATTTTATTTATTAGAATCGTTAATTCATCAAAATTATTTATGTATCCTTTTAGGTTCCATTGAACAACTTTAATGGTCATAGATAAATGAAGTAATAATTGATATATGTATGTCTTCAGGGAACATAGTATTTTTTTTTATTTTTTATTTATTTATTATTATTATTGTATCAGTCGGACATTGACTCAGTTGGGTTAAGATCGATGGTGTTATTTGGTGTTGAATCAGATAATGACTCAATTGAGCCACAATCGATGGTGTTGTTTTGTGTTAAGTGTGAGTGAGTAGGTGATTTTGGTTTTGTTCGGTTATTGAGTGTTTTTTCTAAGAATTGTGATAGGGAAGGGGACAGTTGGGATGAAGAGGGAAGTGATGAGGAGAGAGTAGAAGGAGATTGAGTGTTATTTTGTGGAAGCGAGTCGGGCGACGAGAGGCGATCGTCAGAGCCACCAATATTGCTCTTATCAGTGTAACGGTTTATGTTGTGCTTTGCTTTTTGTGCTGTGCTATTTTCGTTTTCTATGTTTGCTGTGACTGCGGCGTAGCTGTCGGGTTTGGATTGTTTAGGCAAGGCAGCTTTGTAATAAAGCTTTGCCTCTCTCATTGTACACTTCTTCGTGGTTTTTATTTTCAGTATTTCTTGTTGCTGTATGAATGCACTACATTTTTTGTCTGAGGCAGCATGGTTCTGTGAGCAATTCACGCACTTTGGAGAGCAGGTACCAGAGTGCGGGGTGAGTCCACAGTTACTACACGTTGGTTCGTTCTTGCAGTATTTTTGGGTATGGCCGAGTTTTTGGCAAGATTTGCACCGCATGGGATTCAGAACAAATTCGGATATCTTTACAGTGTGCCAGCATATGTCGATTTTCGATGGAAGGTTGTAGAGATCGAAAGTAAGAAGCATAACACCCGACGGTTTTGCTACACCCTCAACTTGCTTGGTGAACTTGTAGATTGCGATAACTTTTTGGGAAGCGAGCTCTTCAAGAATTTCGTTTTCGGGCACGTTAATAAGGTAGGGTGCATAAATAGTCCCTTTAACCGAATTAAGTGATTGGTGGAGTTGGCATTCTATTTTGCATATACCTGGGAGTTCTTTTGCGTTGATGAATTTGTTGGCGTCGTCGATTGATCGAACCAGCATTAGTAGATTTCCGTCTTTTAAATTTGTTATTGAGTTAATATTCTTATTGATGTGCTTAAGCGCCTTGTGTACAGCGAAGCAAGAATATTCTGAGATTGTTTTATCACTGTCTTTGGCGGAGATTACTATATATTTTGGGTTAGCAATGTTGTTAGATGGCAGTTCGGGAAAGTCATTTAAAGTTTTTGAAGGTGGTTTACGTTTTTTTGTTGGGGGACTGTAGGCCAGAGTGCTGAACCGATTATGTCCTAGGTTTGGGGGCCCCGGGCCACCCATGGTTTTTTTTTTTTTTTTGCGATCAAGCGCTTGAAACTAATATTTTGTACCAGTAACGGTTGATAGAAAGAGTGTGAGGAGAGAAGAGAACTGATAACAACACGATTGGTTAGCAACTGACGTCTGCTCGCGATGAGTGTTAGTCAGCGACTGAATATTGTTGTTATGTTGATACATTACGTGAAATATTGTATCCAAACGTTACAATCAGTTTTGTGCGCAGAAATGTATGAACGAACATATTCATTGAATGCGACTTATCTATTGTCCCTAAAGTCTGGTGAGATGGTGTGCAGTAGACTTTATATTGTCTATTTTGACCGTAACAGTTATAATTTTTAGAATACGATTTGCGATTAGAAGTAGTTAACGCAGCATTGCTAAACTTTTTGTATGCATCGTTTCATATATATATGTATACATATGTACATATATATAGTGATTAGTATTTAATTCAATCTATGTCTTTGAATCATTTGTGTCCACACATTACTCGCTGAATAGGAGGCCTGGGCAACTGCCTAAACAGATAACTAAATATACATACACAAGTACATAATTACATACATATTATATATCATCTGAAAGATATTGATGCGTAGATCATATATATAGTTCTATATATGATCTAGCTCCTTTGTATCAAAAGATATTTCAATTTGATTTTTATTTCAATTTTTAAAATAAAAATCACGGCATAATTTTTATTTTTGATTTTTATAATAAAAATTGAAAATAAAAGTTATGATTTGATTTTTATATAAAAATTGATTTGTAATAATTATTTTTGATTTTTATCATAAAAATCAATAATAATAATTAAAAACCAATTTCTTATTAAAAATTGCAAATAAAAGTTTATCCTTTTTTTGAATTCGCCGTAAAAAAATAACTATATGCCTTTTTATCCCAGTCTTCCTGGTTATTTTTTTGTGCTTGATTTTTTTAAAAGTCATAACTGTTATTTGCGGTCCCTGCTATTTTCAAATATTTGCACAAGTCATTTATAACGGAATTCTTATATTCTGTTCCCATGTCCGTAATGAACGTCTTCATTGGACCGTACTTCAGAATGAAAGATTCAAATACAGCTTTTATTGTTATTGGAGTCTTTATTCATGCTGTTATTTTGATTTTAGGTATTTTAGACATTTCTTATTGTACTTTTTTTTGATATGACGTGTCATATTTTTTCCAATAGTAGTGTCTTTGTACTTTGGCCAATGTTTTATTTATGCCTGTATGACCTCTTTGAATATGATCATCATGGAATGTAAACAGTTTTGCTTCTTTTTCTTCATCATCTTGGATGAGGGTCACCGGCTTGAGTTAGCGCTCTCCGCTAACTTCAATTCTTACTAAAACTTTTTCTTTTCATGTTTCAATAAACATGTTATTAGTAAGGTCACTACTTTTCGTATCTCGTCATTTGGAATGACTTCGTATACGTTGGGCTTGGAAGTTTTTTCAAGACTTTGCCTTGGAAATAGTTCTTGTTTATTCTCTGCGCAAAAAATATTTTGTTTACTTTGGTTACTGGTAGTGACTTTCAGTATTTTTCCATTCATTTCAATTAGGTCGAATATTGTTATACTTGACAGTGTGTATGCCAAGAAATTATCTTTCCGATATTAGAATGCTTTTTCGCATTCCTCTGCCTATTCAAATGGAACATTCTTTTTACATAATCAGATTATGTGCCGGGAATATTCGGCGAAATTTTGTTTAAAGCGTCTATAATAATGCAAAGTGTAATCAATCTCCTAGCGCTGTCTGCGTCTGTAAGGACAGGATAATTATTGGTAATATTCCTTGATCTGTGCATTTGTGACTTGGGAATGTCACTTCATGCATAAAAGGTATCAAAAGGTAATCGCGTGAGGCGATATGAGCCAGCTCTTTATTGGGAATTAAAGTGTTTTCTCAAATGGAAATTTTAAAGTAAATTCTTTCTGTTTGTACTTCTCGATATTTAAACTGTATGTCCGTTTTTGTAATGATATTAAACAAAAAATTTTTTTTTTATCTTATTTTTAATTCATTGTTTGTAGTTTAAATCCCCTTTTCGATCAACGCAGTGATCTTCTGTCTAATATTTGTATGGCTTTACGGGCGATACGCTAGACCGTGCAACGCAATTATCGCTCAGTTTAACAATTTTTGACTTATTAATAAATTATGCATCGCAGTGCATTTTAAGACTAATAAAATTAATTAATATTATGTTGTGCGTTCTTGGAAACGCTGCCGGTCCATGTTGCGTGCTCACTGTAGCACTGTCGGTTCCTTGGCACAGCTTGTTGCGCTGGCGGGGCCGGTGCTGGTCGCACAGGCTATTGGGTTCCTGTCCATAAGGTGTACTCACAGTGAGCGGCTGCTCATATTATTACTGTTGTTGTTGTTCTTGTTGATGGTATTACAGCTATAATAATGTAGTTGTTGTTGTTGTCGCTTTTGCTTTGTGGTTGTGTCAAATGCTTGTGGGTGGCGACAGCCTTCTTGATCATGTGGTACAGATCTTCGGGGATGTCGGGCTTAAGACCCACTGATTTCGTGATGCGGAGGATTTTGTTGCCATTCACAAAGCGAACCTGGGTTACGCTATGGGAATCATGAAGGGTGATCTTTTCGCTAAGCCTTGCACTCCTCGCCCAAACGTGTTATTGGGATTCCACATCTTGTTGCTTGTTTCTTATACAAGCTCCTTGCGTACAGTGGATCCATCCCTCGGGCCCACGGGCACGGCAGCTGAAGCGCCTCGCGTAGCCGCTACCGTGTCCGAGGAAAAACCGTTGTTTCACTTTAGTTTTTGATTACTTTGTGCACTTTACATGTTCGTGACACTTGTCACGGTCGCCATGTAATAATTTGGCAAATAATTTGGTGAATCAGTTTCACTCAAAACCTCATCGAGATAAGACGTGTTACTTCTGCGTACCTGTGGTGCTCAAAGAGCAATACAAAAACTCTTAACAGTTAGATCAGGCAAACAAACAAGTGCACATAGCAGAATACGAAAATAAAAAAACAACAAAAGCTAGAGACACAAACCAAAGTGCTGGGCCTGAGCCCATAAAACAACAACAATGCTTAAACCGCCCGACAAAAACACAACAACAAATCCAAACCTCAGCAATTATCAAATTCTAAACAACCCAAAATACATTGTAATTAACAGAAAAGACAACAAATCGTTCGAAAATGTATCACCATTTATAATTAAAACAAGTAAGAAGGCTCCAGTCGAGACGGCTCGACTACGAGATACCTCGAACCCTGTAAAGAAAATGATACTCTTCTTCTTTACGCACTTATAAGCGCGCGCTCTGCTCACTGCGCAGTTGCTGCCGTGGCTTGGGGTTGGGTTGGGCTGAACTTTAGACGCTTATAACTCCATTTCTAGATGCATGATCTTCATGAAATTTTAAGAGTAGATTAAGAGTATCTATATCTATCTATTTGCCAAATTGCAAGTCTTTAGTATTTGAAATGCGATTTTTGCAAATTGTGGGCGAGGGGGGCGTGGCATCAAAAATCTTATCAAAATCAAAAACTGCGTATTCATAATATCTATCTAAATATATAAAGTTGAAGTCTCTAGCTGAAACGGTGTAGAAGTTATACCCTAAAAACCTAAAATATGTAAACGAATTTTCGATTTTTTCGATAATTTGGAAATGGGATGAGTTCTCGAAAAAACAAAACAAACTCGTACTGCGTAGCTAGCATACGAGTATTCATTTAAAATTTCAGCTCTCTAGCTTTTGTAGTTTCCGAAATCTCGACGTTCATACAGACGGACAGACGGACGGACGGACAGACGGACAGGGCTATATCAACTTATTTTTTCATGCTGATCAAGAATATATATACTTTATGGGGTCTGCGACGTCTCCTTCGGCCTGTTACATACATTTTCACAAAACCATTATACCCTGAATTCCCATTTTCAATGGGTTCAGGGTATAAAAACAATAGACCATACATGTGGAGGAGAAGTTGAAATATTCAAAAAAAAAAAAACCCGCGCCGGCACCCTATTAATCAAAACCAAAAACCCCTCACAAACAATGAAATTACTAAAAATAAAAAATATGACCGATATTCAAGTAGAAGCCACTGAACACAAGACACTAAACTTTTCCAAGGGAGTAATCTACTGCAACGAATTACGAAACATAGAGGAAGCAGAAATACTAGACGAACTTAAACCTCAAAGCGTAACCGAAGTGCGTAAAATACTAAAGAAACAAGAGCAAGGCATGGCAGAAACGGGACTTATAATCATTACATTCTCCACACACAATCTTCCAGAAGCAGTAAAAATTGGATACGAAAGTGTAAGAGTTCGCCCGTACATCCCTCTACCTCTGAGATGCAGAAAATGCCTACGATTTGGCCACCCAACACCGACATGCAAAAATTGCTCTCAAAGTACACACACCACTGAAAATGAAACATGCACCAACGAGAAGTACTGCCTAAATTGCAAAAATAACTCCGGAATTGACCCCAAGCACAGCCCACTTGACCGCAAATGTCCAGCATTCTTGAAACAACAAGAATTAGTAGCAATCAAAACTATAGGGAATGTTGATCACAAAACAGCTTTATCAATTTACCTCTCTCGCCATAACCTGCAACCTAGCAACAGCTACGCATCAACATTGACCAAAGCTGCAGCAAATCACGACGCTTACTCAACAACACCAAAAACAAATATAGCTACAACAACATCGACACCGAATAATAATACCAAATTATCATCTGCCCAACAAACGAACACCTCAACACTACCCATAACCTACCACGCCCCGTTACCAGAACACCCTAGGATCTCAAGGCCAAGCACATCGCACCAACACCATCGCAAAGAAGACATGGAAATGGACGTAGATGTCCTCGCCAACTCACAAAATCTAGCAAGCGAAAAAACAAACGACCTAAAACTAAGAATATTCCCTAAAGAAAAAAACAACACCCTTTCAACAAACCTCAAATACACAAAATCCAACCTACCAAATCCAAAAACTTCAAAAAAAAGCAAAACACAAAGACGACAACGACAGCGACAGTATTTAACACTTAAAATAACAATGACCCCACACGCTGTAATCATTACAAAAGCAGACTCACAACACCAAATTTATCTCTTTAAATATAAATAAAACCAAATGACCATTAAAATCATTCAATGGAACATAAACGGTTACACAAATAATTACAGCGAACTACAAACAATAATAAAACAAGTAAGAAGGCTCTAGTCGAGACGGCTCGACTACGAGATACCCTGAACCCTGCAAAAAATTGATACTCTTCTTCTTTACGCACTTATAAGCGCGCGCTCTGCTAACTGCGCAGTTGCTGCCGTGGCTTGGGGGTAGGTTGGGCTGAACTTTGGACGCTTATAACTCCATTTCTAGATGGACGATCTTCATGAAAATTTTAGAGTAGATTAAGGATATATAAATCTATCTATGTGCCAAATTGCAAGTCTCTAGTATTTGAAATGCGTTTTTTCCAAATTGTGGGCGAAGGGGGCGTGGCATCCAAAATCTGAAAATCACAAAATCTGCGTATCCATCATATCTATCTAAATATATAAAGTTAATTTCTCTAGGTGAAACAGTGTAGTAGTTATACACAAAAAACCTAAAAATTTAAACGAATTTTCGATTTTTTATCGATAATTTGGAAATGGGATGAGTTATCGAAAAAACAAAATAAACTTGTATTGCGTAGCTAACATACGAGTGTTCATGTGAAATTTCAGCTCTCTAGCTTTTGTAGTTTCCGAAATCTCGACGTTCATACAGACGGACAGACGGACAGACGGACAGACGGACAGACGGACAGACGGACAGACGGACGGACGGACGGACGGACGGACAGACGGACAGGGCTAGATCAACTTATTTTTTTATGCTGATCAAGAATATATATACTTTATGGGGTCTGCGACGTCTCCTTCTGCCTGTTACATACATTTTCACAAAACCATTATACCCTGAATTCCCATTTTCAATGGGTTCAGGGTATAAAAACACACGCCTCTTATTTTATCCCTTCAAGAAACACACATAATACACACTAAATCCATACCTATACCAAACAACTACACCTGAATAACAAAAAACAGTTCACCCTCCCACGGGGGTGTAGCTCTACTGATACACAACTCCCTACAATCCAGAGAAATTACCCTGAACGTTGACTTCGACGCAGTATGCGCAGAATTCAAGTCAAACCTCAAATTCAGACTAATTTCAGCCTACATAGCACCCAATAAGGGATTTTCTATGAAAAATCTCCAAAATGTTCTAGAAACCTCAAACATACCTCTGCTAGTCACCGGCGACTTCAATAGTTGGCATAAAAACTGGGGCTCAGCCACTAATAACCATAGGGGTAAAATACTCGAAAAATGCATAGCCCAATCAAACTACATTCTACTAAATGACGGTTCACCAACACATCTTAGCACCCACAATACACTAACTAATATCGACATCACCTTTAGCAGCCCAATCCTACAACTTGACAGCACATGGTACACAGATAATGATCTCTACGGTAGCGACCACTTCCCTATCATAATTAACCTCTTTAGCTCTTATCCAGCAATAGCACAACGCACATACTCCAAACCCATTTTCATCACCGACAAAGCCAATTGGAAACGATTTTCAGAACTTACAGAAGAATACTCATCACAACTAAAAACAAGCTCAAACATAAACAAAGAAACAGCCACAATACAAACAAGTAAGAAGGCTCTAGTCGAGACGGCTCGACTACGAGATACCCTGAACCCTGCAAAAAAAGTGATACTCTTCTTCTTTACGCACTTAGAGGCGCGCGCTCTGCTAACTGCGCAGTTGCTGCCATGGCTTGGGGGTGGGTTGGGCTGAACTTTGGACGCTTATAACTCCATTTCTAGCTGGACGATCCTCATGAAATTTTCAGAGTAGATTAAGAGTATGAATATCTATCTATGTGCCAAATTGCAAGTCTCTAGTATTTGAAATGCGTTTTTTCCAAATTGTGGGCGAAGGGGGCGTGGCATCCAAAATCTAAAAACTACAAAATCTGCGTATTCATAATATCTATCTAAATATATAAAGTTGAAGTCTCTAGCTAAAACGGTGTAGTAGTTATACCCAATAAACCTAAAAAATGGAAACGAATTTTCGATTTTTTATCGATAATTTGGAAATGGGACGAGTTATCGAAAAAACAAAATAAACTCGTATTGCGTAGGTAACATACGAGTGTTCATGTGAAATTTCAGCTTTCTAGCTTTTGTAGTTTCCGAAATCTCGACGTTCATACGGACGGACGGACGGACGGACGGACGGACGGACGGACGGACGGACAGACGGACAGGGCTCAATCAACTTATTTTTTTATGCTGATCAAGAATATATATACTTTATAGGGTCTGCGACGTCTCCTTCTGCCTGTTACATACATTTCACAAAACCATTATACCCTGAATTCCCATTTTCAATGGGTTCAGGGTATAAAAATAATTATATCCAGTGCACACAAAACAATCCCTCAGACACACCCTATTACCAAACCACACAATGTTCCCTGGTAGAACAGCAATCTGCAAAAACTTAGAGACGACAAAATCAAGAAATGGCACATACTAAAAAGAAACATCTGTACCCAGAACATCATACAATTTAAACAAGTAAGAAGGCTCTAGTCGACACGGCTCGATTAAGAGATACCCTGAACCCTGCAAAAAAAAGTGATACTCTTCCTCTTTACGCTTATAAGCGCGCGCTCTGCTAACTGCGCAGTTGCTGCCGTGGCGTGGGGGTGGGTTGGGCTGAACTTCGGACGCTTATAACTCCATTTCTAGATGGACGATCTTCATGAAATTTTCAGAATAGATTAAGAGTATCTAAATCTATCTATATGCCAAATTACAAGGCTCTAGTATTTGAAATGCGTTTTTTTCAAATTGGGGTCGAAGGGGGCGTGGCACATAAAATCTGTAAATTACATAATCTGCGTATTCATAATATATATCTAAATAAACAAATTTGAAGTCTGTAGCTAAAACGATGTAGAAGTTATGCCCCAAAAACCTAAAAAATGTAAACGAATTTTTTATCGATAATTTGCAAATGGGATGAGTTATCGAAAAAACAAAACAAACTCGTACTGCGTAGCTAACATACGAGTATTCATGTAAAATTTCAGCTCTCTAGCTTTTGTAGTTTCCGAAATCTCGACGTTCATACGGACGGACGGACGGACGGACGGACGGACGGACAGACGGACGGACAGACGGACAGACGGACGGACAGACGGACGGACAGACGGACAGACGGACGGACAGACGGACAGGGCTAGATCAACTTATTTTTTTATGCTGATCAAGAATATATATACTTTATAGGGTCTGCGACGTCTCCTTCTGCCTGTTACATACATTTTCACAAAACCATTATACCCTGAATTCCCATTTTCAATGGGTTCAGGGTATAAAAACAAGCGAATGCCAAATTTAGAAGAACCCTAAAAGAAGAAAAAAAAACACAGCATAAAAAAATTCACAACACAAATAGCACCCGATACACCTTCAGAATCAATTTGGAGTAACATCAGACGCTTCTGCGGCCTAAACCCCCATTCATTGCATCCTAAACCCAATAACAAATCAAAATTCCACCAACAAAGCAGAAATAGCAGAACTCTTCTGCAAAAACCTCTCAAACTCATCATCTGACTCCAACTTCTCCACGACCTTTATACATACAAAACAAACATCATTGAACAACCTACTCAACCACACAAATGCCCCCAGCAAGAGAGCTACAGAAATAGAAAAAGAAATAACACTAGTCGAATTTACCTCAGCTCTAAACACACTAAAAGGAAATACACCCGGACTAGACAGAGTAAACTACGCCATGATTAAAAATCTGGACAGAAAAACAAAATTTCGAATAATCAACCTCCAAAACTCTATACTAAACAATTACATTCCCCAAGTTTACAAGAATAGCACAATAATCCCAATCTTAAAACCCAACACAGACAAAACCGCACTAAACTCCTACCGACCAATATCACTGAACTCGTGTCTATCAAAAGTCCTTGACAAAATAATAGCAAAGCGACTGTGGTGGTTTGTCTCTAACGACAAATTAATCCATATCAGTCAAACGGGATTCAAGAAGGAGAAATCTGCTATAGACAGTCTACTGTTGATAGACCATCTACTAGCAAGATCCATCTCCAGTAGAAACCATACGTCTATAATATCCATAGACTTTGAAAAAGCTTTTGACAGAATCGGACTACATTCAATACTTGACCAACTCACGGAATGGAAAACGGGACCCAAAATATTAAACTACATAAAAAACTTCATGACAAACAGAAAAATTACAGTACGAATAAACACCAACATCTCCCCCTTCCACCCCATACACAACGGCATCCCCCAGGGCTCGCCACTCTCAGTGATCCTTTTTGTCATAGCATACAACAAACTCGCTGAAAAGCTTACCCTACACTCAAATATCAGCCTAAGCGCCTACGCTGACGACTTTAACATACTACTTAAACTAATAAATAAATAAACTAATAAATAATAATAAATAAAAATAGGAAAAACATCAATATAAACCTAAACCCAATCTTCAGAACCATAGTCAACTGGGCCGAATACTCAGGCGCCAAGCTTTCCACCAGCAAATGCAAGCACATGCACGTCTGCAGAAAGCACAACTGCAAATGCTTATTATCAACAGAAAGCATACATATCCAGAACGTCACATCACTAAAAATACTAGGACTTCACTTTAACAACAAATACAGATGGAACAACCACACGGAACAACTCACATACTCTCTTCACCAAACAATTAATATAATAAAATGTCTCGCAAGTCCTAAATTCAACTGTAACACATCCACACTTATCAATGTCACAAAAGCAATACTCAACTCCAAAGCAGACTACGGCTTACCCATCTATGGACAGTGCCCGAAAACTACCTTGCGACCTATCAAATCAAAAATTATTACCGGCCTCAGAATCGCCCTTGGGGCATTCAAAACCACACCCACCCAAAACATTCTATACGAAGCCAGAGTACCCCCATTAGAAGACAGACGCGATCTACTAACAGCAACCCTCGTAAAAACCCTGATTACAGCGAAAAATTCCCCAATACACAAAATACTAAAAACATACCGACCTCCTAAACGCTCACAATACAATTCAACAATAGACCGAATAATAAAACATAGCAAAAACCACAACCTACCTTTTCAGCCCGCAAAACTACTTTCTCTGACTACCACTCCATGGAACTCAAGCCAAATCATCACAGACACGACACTAAGAAACTTTAATAAAAAAAACACAAGCCCACAAACATACAGAACCGAATTCATTCGAATTAAGTCCATAGACAACCCTAAATACACATACATCTATACAGATGGATCTCAAAACAACACTACCACTACCTTTGCTATCACAAGCGAAGCCGATACCATCAAATCATATCTCCTACCCCACTACTCCTCAGTATTTTCCGCAGAACTCATCGCAATAGTTCTGCATATGTACCGACTCACTCTCTGCAATAGACGCAATTAACAACCCAAACAACAATGAACATTATCCTTCATACGCTCGCAATGTTATTAACAAATGCTTCCCCAAATTCAAACTACTCTGGGTGCCCGGGCATGTAGGAATAGTAGGGAACGAACTAGCAGATACCTCTGCCAAAAATACAGCGAACCAGCCTCTAATAACAAAGGAAAACCTTAACATACAAGACATACAAAAATACTTAAAAAACATCCACCTCACAAAACTACAATCCAACATATCCGAAACATCAACCTGGTACCAAACAAACAACCCACACAAACTTAACAATTACCATATTTTTAAAAGAAACTTACTACACCTCTCGAGAAAAGACAAAATAATAATAACTAGACTGAGACTCGGACACTCCAAAATAACCCACAAACACTACATAGATAAATCTCCCGGTGTATGCCCCCTCTGCAACGACACCATAACACTCGAGCACATCCTCACCAACTGCAGTACACTAAAACCTCAAAGAGAAGCAATTTTCAATAACACCAACCCCCTCCAATGCTTAGCCAACACCACTCCTTCAAACACATCAAACATCCTAAAATACTTAAAAGTAACAAACCTATACCACCACATATAAATAAAAAAAATCGCTCCCATCAAATGCACTCATAAATACAACTCTAGAGCTGAAGGCCCCTGCCACCAAAGCCATAGTACTAAGCTAGCCTTTAATTTTAAATAATAAATAAATAAATTTGGTGAATAATAACACGCGAGCTTCTGCTCCGTTTAGTTGTAGGATTCATAATGATTCTGTAGTATGTTTAATAACATAATAATAATACCCGACGCAATGTAGAGTATTCTACATATAAATGCGTCATATGCTCAGTGCATGATAGTGTATACTACATGCGCACGTAGTGACACTTTGTCGCTATACATAAATATACATATCGAGCATAATAATTGAAATACGATTAGCCACTTATATGTGACTGACCGGCAGCGCGAGATATGCCGCGTCTGCATTTTGCCGCATGCCTAAAGTACATGCCGTATGTATATGCCCTATGCATATACATACATAAATACATATATAAGCATACTACGCTCTCCCGCTCTGTCGCTGCGCTCAGCGGCAGAACTCTTTTATATACAAATAATGTATTTAGGCTAAGACCATATATTCTTCGAAATAAAAGAATTATTATGAATTCAACAACTAAACTGAGCAGAAGCTCTATGTGTTTTCAATCACACATTACATGGCGACCGTGACAAGTGTCACGAACATGTTGAGTGAAAAAAAAAAGTAATCAAAAACTAAAGTGAAACAACGGTTTTTCCTCGTGCACCATAATGTTACACAGTGCCATCATGGCTGAAGCTGAACGCCAAGAAGCTCGTGTAACCCAGATTCGCTTTGTGAATGGCAACAAAATCCTCCGCATCACGAAATCAGTGGGTCTTAAGCCCGACATCCCCGAAGATCTGTACCACAAAGCAAAAGCGACAACAACATTATATAGCTGTAACATCATCAAATCAGCACAAGGAACATCGAGCATACTGAGTAAGTAGAGGTGTAGAGCAATGCCAAAAAATAAGCGCAGCGGAGTAAGACAGAGGCTAAAAGAAAGAAAAGCCGAACTCCTTAAGCTGCTATTTGCCCCCAACACAAATATAAGTTGGGAGAAAGGCAATAAGTTACAAGCTGAACTCGACAACATCGTCAATTCAGCAGAAACTTAGGCAAAAGAGCTCAGCCTCTACTACTACAGTACAAAAAAAAATTACAGTAATTAACTCATATGTCTCCCATGCTCCAACAGCAAAGAAACAGTGCCCAGCGGACTGCCTGGGGCCACTAGACTCACCGCACTGTGAGTACACCTGTACGGAAAGGACCAGCACCGGCGGCCCAACAGCCTGTGCGACCAGCACCGGCACCGCCAGCGCAACAAGCTGTGCCAAGGACCCGACAGTGCTACATTGAGCACGCAACGTGGATCCGGCAGCGTTTCCAAGAACGCACAACACAACATTAATTAAATTAATTAGTTTTAAAATGCACTGCGATGCATAACTTATTAATAAGTCAAAAATTGTTAAACTGAGCGATAATTGCGTTGCCCGGTCTAGCGTATGGCCCGTAAAGCCATACAAAAATTAGCCAGGAGATCACTGCGTTGATCGAATAGGGTATTAAAACTAAAAACAAAAAATTAAAAATAAGAACATAAAAAAACAAGTAAGAAAACTCTAGTCGAGAATGCTCGACTAGATAATACCCTGAACCCAATTTTAATAAAATAAAACAAGTAAGAAAACCCTAGTCGAGAGTGCTCGACTAGATAATACCCTGAACCCAATTTTAATAAAATAAAATAATAATCTGTACTGTGGTTTGGTTTTTTGTAATTATCTTGAAAATGCATCAATTTTAGTGCTGAAAATGGAAAAATCCTCTTTATTTTGACAAAATAAAGTTAAATATATTGTTCTTGATTAGTACTAAAATTAATCAATTTTTAAGATAATTACAAAAACCAGTGTCGAACGTGACAAAAAGTTGACTTTTCTGGAGAATTACCCATATGGACAAATCAGAAAGTATACATAAGAATGTATGCGTGTAACGTTCAAAATGTATATACATATGTGTGTATGCATTGCCAAAAAAAATAATAATAGATGGCGCTTATATTAGTTGAAATTCGAAAAATGTTATATTATTAAATATCATTAAAAATAGACCCAACAAATAGACGTTCCTCGATTAGCACGCATCACCCTAATTAACACAGACACTTCATAATTGTAAAAGAAAAATATCAATGCCACTCAAAGCTGTAATAGCCATAATAAATAAGTTCACTGCTAAAGCGCCATCTATCAAGTTTAAATTCTTAGACCCTGCTACACTAGTTTTGAATGTATATGTGTGCATACATATAGGAAAACTCTTACACAGATGTCACGTGCTTTTGTTATTTGGGCAAACTTTCTGTTCATTATTTTCTGTTGACTTAACGGAATAAAATATAATTGAAACAAACACACTTTCAGAAATGATGCTATTAAAAAAAGAAACGCATTTATTCACAATTAGTTAAACTACTAACTAAACTACTAAACTAAACTACCAACTGACTTTCAAAGGTATCAAATAGAAAAGAATAAATAATAAGAAAGAAAGAAATAAAAAAAAAAAAATTAAAAATAAGAAATGATGAAAGGCTTAGGCGAGACTAGAACCTGCGACACCCTAACATTCGTTGCATCTGCCTAACCATCAACACCACGGCTCACTTAAACGACAGAGTAGAGAAAACGAATGAAATTCGCCATATACGAAAAAAAAAAAAAAACTAAAGCAGTAGCTGAAAATACAAATACAATTCAAAGACAATTCTAACGCAATTCAAAAACAATTGTGATTCTTAGAATATACACGCATAGCAACATAGAAAACGGCCCAAGATTTTTTGTGTGTATATGTGCACACGCATACGAAAATTGATTTGCATTGCTCAACGTTGCTTGCATTTCCATTGTTATTTTAATTGTTTTAAAATTTTTTAAATATATAAATGGAATGTAATGAGAGTTTCAGCATATGATCTGCATATTCTATTTGACATTTTAGGTTTTTTTAGAAATCATAACTCTTTTACAATTAGCTTTACATGCACAAATACATACATATGTATGTATGTACGATTGCAGCCACACGCTGATCTACGCTTGCACACATAAACATACATACATACATACATACATATGTATGTATGTATGTGCGCCCGCAATGCGTCTTTCTGTGTCGCTGCCTTGCTTGCTGCGCCACATGGGTTTTGATGAGAAAACTTTATAGACTAATAATTCTGTTTCTAGATGGACAATCATATTGATATGTTCAGATTAAGATTATGATATTCATATCTATATGCCAAACCAAACTGTATGTCTCTAGTATTTGAAATGCATTTTTACACATTTGGGGTGGTGGGGGCGAATTGGGGGGACCGGAATCCAAAATCTGACAAAAACCGAAATTGTATTAAATTGGTATCTACATATAAGCAGAAGACTTGGAGACTCTAACTCTAAAGATGAATTAGCTAGAATTTTATAACTGGTTCCCGATAATTTCAGTTATCGATAACTTAGCAAATATACAAGTTATCGAATTCTGAAACAAACTCGTACTGCGCGCGCAATATACGGACCTATCACAAA